>CAUYRT010092956.1:0-36702 GCA_963574885.1 Lepilemur ruficaudatus | reverse complement strand
CAGCACGTGCGTAATTGCTCTCTCCGCCCTGCCTATCAGAGAACACGTGCTGGGGGAGGTCCTGGCTGAGGGTACTTAAGTGGAGCTCACTTCCCGTTCAGCGTCTCTCGCCATGTATAAGTCGTAGATGTGAAGCTGTGCGGATAAACCGCTGGTGGAAGAACTCCAAAGCTGTTGCGTCCTGATTGCTGGCAGTCTAGGGCGCGACATGTGGTCATTTCAAAATTTAACAAGAAAATGAAAAAAAAGCAACTGTTCCAAGCAATGTAACTATCTTTAAGAACAAGGTCAAATTTGAAGTCCTAGCTAAGGTAATCAGTTCCCTGCCCCCCCACCCCCCACCCCTGCAAAAAAAACACACAGTAAGGTATTTTCAGTTGCTGAATATCAAATGTTTATTCTCTGGCTTCTTACTACTGCTAAACTCTATTTGATAAGAAGTGGCTCCTCTTAAAACCAGATTTTATTTCACGGAAATTTTGTTCTTTAACAATTCACTTTGAAATGTACAGTGCTGGGAATGAGGATGCTTCAAGGCACAGCTTGGACAACCAGGCCAGGCAGGCCACCATGCAGGCTGTCCTCCCCACACCCAATCCCCCACACAGAAAGCTGCAAACAACTCATGAAACACCCCTACAAAGCCAGCCAGGTTGTCCAAGTAAGCCAAAAACAACACTATACTTGATTCAAATTACAAGTTCAGTACTGTACTGTACACACACGGCATTACACATGCTTAAGATAATATAAGTATGCATAATGACACATTGGGTCACACTTGTAAAGTAAATATAAGCAGGCAACTACAAATTTTAAAACTATTAAATAATCTCATTTTACCTAAAGTTAAAAATGTTGCTGCATACACACTGACAGCTTCAGAAGCCTCGGGCATGTAGACAGAAAGTGGGGGAAATATTCCAGCTAAGCATAATCACATTACAGGTATTTAAGAACTTTTCTAGACAAATTATATTCTAAAGAGGACTATGTTGAAGGGCCAGGGCTGGTTTCCAGGCTGGATGGTTTCTAGGAGAGGGAACTGTGCCCTGATATGTGTGTGCTTCTTCCCAGATCCTACAGGGCAAAATGCAGGTGGAGCCACCGTGGTGCCCAGGGTGACTTCAGCCTCTGGGGGCAAGAGCACCTGGTGGTCCCTGGCCCAGGGGAGTCCCTCAGTCCATGGAATTCTACCCTGGTCTGGAGGGCGGCTCCAGGCTGACGGGGACCATGTTGACCTGCAAGCCCAGGGGCAGCATGGCTATCATTCGGCAGCAACCTACAGTACCTGCAGCTTTTGGGTTAAATGGATCATTCACTCTACCCCAGGAGAATGCTTGCTGATTAAAGATGGTTTTGCTTGCAATTTTAATATGATCTACAAAAACAGCCTAACTTGTAATTAATAGTACCATGAAAACATAGATAATGGTAGAAAACAGAATAAAATGAAGTTGCTTTTGGTTCTAGGCAATGTTTCCTACTACTAATGTCAACAAAGTAAAGTAAAAGTAAACTATTTTAACTGAATTGGGGGAAATAAGATGTCTTTCTGGAGCAAAAATATTCTTGCAAGGAGAATACAGGCAAATACATTCATCATTCATTTTATATATGTGCATGTATATATATTTTATGTAAGTGTATATATATTTTATTCACACACAAGAGAGAGAGTGAGAAGCAGAGGAAAAATGTAGACATAGCTCCCTGTTCAGGGTGGCTGTCAGGCTGTCAGGTAGTCATGTCTTAGTATTTTTAAAAGGATGAGGGCAAGAGAAAGCATCTAAATTCTTGGTGGCATGGCCAACTGGGGTTCAGAAACTGGAGAAGAGTGCTGTGTATGTTCTTGTTTTAGGACAGTACAGTTCACATGGACATCTCAGAAATAAAATGGTTACAGTTCTAAAGTGTGTCCCTCTACTGTCTGATTAAAAGAAGCGTGCTCTATCCCCACAGCAAGAAGAGGTAGTCTGTTAGTGAAACGCAGGCAGATGCTGGCCCTGGGCTGCTCATTTGCTTTTCAGATTCAGTACCCTAGGCATCTTTTAAAATTTTTTGTAGATGTGTTTGTTTTGCTGTCTGTGTGCATTGCGGGGAGCAGATGTGGAGACAGAGATTCCATCCTAGTGAGGTCTATTTGTTGAGCACACAGGAGCTGGGCTGTCTATAAGGCTAGTTGCAAGAGGATGTTTGTTTTGCGAGAACTCAGCAGTACCAAGGCAGTCTGTTAAAATCCCTTTTGACTGATACAGTCACTGGTCCAGAATGAACAGAACTCCGTCAGGAGATGTATGTGGTCAAATCAAGTCCGACTCTCTGTGGTCCAAGAAATGAAGGAATCTTATACTTCAGGTATAAGGAAAACTGGCCAATGTGGTTCATCCCTGGGTGCCAGAGAGTTCCAGGTTATGGAGTCACATCTGTAACAGAAATTTAGCATAAATTCTTTAAAAGCTCTCCATGTGCCAATTCCCCTCAACAAACTTTCCCCTTTCCTTTGCCTCTCATGCACACACATGTTCACGCACGTGCACACACGCCATCCAAGCTCACCTTAATGCTTCAAGACCCAGTGCCAGTTCCCCATTTTCCATGAAGTTTTACACAGCCCACTCTCGACTGCTACAGCAGACATCATCTGAACTCCTCACTGTGAAACCGCCCACCTCTGATTGCAGCTGCTGCTGTTCCAGCACAATAGCCCACCATGCATCTCTCATCTCTCCCTTTTCTGCCTCCAGGCTTTCTTCAAGAACTAGAGAGCAGTCTCTCCCCAAGCACAGCTCGGGGATGACGGAGAGCTAATGCTCTCTGCCGGCAACCCCACACCAGTGGGGCTGGAGCCAGTAGATAAACGCCCTACTTGCTATCCTTCTGGGAGGCATCTGCACACTCCTACGAAATCAGGCCCCTGTGGCCTATAGCTGAAGGTCCTGCACCCTTCGTTTGCTCTTCCTCCTTGGGGTCTCACTCTCCCTGCCCCCTTACCCCTTCCTCCAGGATCACCTCCCAAATCAACTGTTTGTACTTGCACCCAAGTCCTTATCTCAGGCTTGCTTGTGGCAACCCCAACTAAGACAGACCCCATTCTTATGAGCACAGAGAGTGACCGAAAATATATTTTTTCAATATCAGAGCAACAAAAGATAAGCTCTTTACTAGTGTCAAAGCTGTGGTGTTGACTTTCGAGGGAACCAGAAGAGTCACTGAACACTCCGGGCATCAGTTTCTCTCATCTAGGAAATGAGGAAGCTTCTTAGCTCCCTTCCCAAGCTATAATCCCATGACAACACACGCTGTGTGTGTCCCTTGACCACCGAGGGGTGGCAAAAATGCTGTGGCTTTGCTTGTTACATCATTCCAACCTCAAAGGCATAAAACGTACACATTTTCCATAATGTATGCTTCAGACTTTCTGAGCGCTTCTCACACTTGACAGGACTCAGCTCTAACGATCAACAGTAAAGGTCAAAGTCTTACCTAACTGAGACTTCTGAAGCCATCCAAGTTCTCTCAACTTGCACACTCTTTCCATCAAAATAAGTGAATTATCTTCACCAATTTCTCCTTCTTCCCCCGGTAGCACCAGCCCGGGCCTCTCTTCCTACTCCCAGTCCCGAATTCCCATGCATCTGTGTAGCTCCCACAGTACCTGACTCAGTAACATGCACTTAACTGATACTCAGTAAATGCTGAACTTTTCAACCAGGAAGACTTAGAATCAGCCCAGTTTTTGAAATATCAATTGGAAAATCGCCTTGATATAATCATGGCTTATGAACTTTTTGTTTATTTTCATTCATGGTTTATAAACATATTGCTTGTTTTTATTATACTGCAAAAATCATAAATCCAGTTAAAGTGAAAATCCAGATTTTCACAGAAAGTACTAAAATGAGGCCTGAAAACAAAAAATTAAAATTCTAGGCTTAACCAGAAGTACCCTCTCCCTGCCCCAAATCCCTGTACCTGTGAGTATAGGTTTTTTGGCTGTCTTCACCGCTGCCATGAACATGTATTCACTGTTAGGGTCATGCACACTGGATTGATACTTCTGAAAGAAAAAGCCGGAAAGGTGGTTTGTCACCTGCTCCTCCCCACCTCCATTTTTGTTTTTTGACTGTTTTATATTCCTTGTTGAAGTGGAATATGACAAAAGCATATAAATGTGACTTAGGCACCGGGCTTTAGGCTAAGTAGGAGAACAATATGAAAAGGGCTTTATATAAAAAGAGCTTTCTACTGAACTTCCTCATTTTTGCTTTTATTGCTTCTTCCCCTCTAGACGCAGATGTGGGCCCAATCTCGTTCTCTTCCCTCTTTATCCCTCCTTTCAAATTCCAGTCTGGCACAGAGAGACACTGTCTGGCCAATGAGTACCTTGTGGACATACTTGAGTACTAGCATACTCCTAGAACATGCAGAATGGTACAAGTTCTTTAACTGAGAAAGTGTAATGTGAAAACTAAAAAGAATATTCCCCAGCACAGAGAGATTTTTGTTGTTGTCATTGCTGTCATCTATCTTTCTGGATAGCTTTTTGGTAGTTTTCTTTAAAAGCAAAGAGTCTAATAACTCACCTTGTAAAGAAGCTGGCAATCGCCTTCTCAGCTACTGTTGCCACTTCACAAGACTTTCTCACCCATTGTTTTTAACTTAGCAGTTCAGCGAAACTTAGTAACTGTTTCATCTCTGTCCTCTTAGGAAGCTTAAATTCAAATTTGCAGCCTACGCGTAATAATTTTTAAAAAATCAAAGGCATCTATTTTTATGTTTTAACCTTCCTCTTGACCTTGAGTCTTCCCTTGGCCCCAGCTTCATCTTTTTTGAACAATGATAATAATGATATATCTCTCTGTAAGCCACTGAGTCAAGTCTGTTTTGGAATACGTGTGCTATAACACAAATAAATAAATAAACTTATGTTCCAAGTGATTAATCAGTAGGTATATCTTGGGGGAAAGGAATTGTCTGGCAAGAGCAATGTGTACTTTTGATGAATAAATAATCACTGATATACGTCAGTAAAGCAGATTCAACAAAAGATAGAAATTGCTCACCTTTTTTGTAAGCCAAAAAGTAAACAAGCATCCCAAAACACAGATGACAGCAAGAGCTGCACATCCTACGTATAACCATAATTTCAGTAGGCAACAAACTTGTGATTCTGTGGTAGAAAAAAAGACATATTAATGAAAAAAACTGTGAGAATCAAATCCCCTCTTTCAGTGCTGAACCTCAAATTCTTTTATCAAATTTAAAAGAACTATTTAATCAAATGAAGCTTTTCTTTATAACGATCATGCAACGGTCTAGCAAATGGCAACTAACATCATCCCAGTATTACAGCAAGGACTCAGAAACTAAAACATGAAAGACTACGCACATACATGTTTATAAACGTAGTTAATAGAAATGGCTTTTCTGCCTATATTTTTGCAAAAGAATTAACAGTAAAAGTAATGTTATAAAACTATGATTTTTCAATCATCTCACTCCATTCCACAAACACAGCATAAAACCAAACCTAAAATCTTAGGTGAGTAGAGATGATAGCCATTATTAAGCCATGACTTTGGTTATTTGTCTTAAATGTTTTTCCTGATTTTTAATGGTATAGGTGTTTTAAAGACAACATGACCTATTTCTAACTCAGCAGTCTATGTGAATAACTTACATATTGTTAATTAATACTGATTAATATTAATAATAAATCATCCCTTATACATCCTCATCATAAGTGATTGCCATCAACTGCAACTAAACGAACTCCAACACAAAAGGTACTTATTTGTCTAATTGTTTTCATTAGTAAGACAAGTTGTTAAAACATGTATGTATTCTTAAGTTTGGAAGATGAAAGCAATGTCTTACCATAAATATGCAAATATTCTCTTTTAAGAATGCCTACTTGAAAAGGAGGAGGATCAAAAATTGATAGTTTGCAGAAGTAATAGCTGGTATGAGAACTGTCCAAGTTATATAGAAAAAAAGAGACACTGTTGTTGGACAACTGAGATTTACAAAATTTCAGATTCTCGATGGACACGGCGTTTCCACTTTCCTTTGTCTTAGTGAGATCACAAAGTATTTCCTCCCCTTTCAGTAACTGCATTTTAAATTGCTGGACAATCTCAGGATATTTGCATAAAACTTTTACGCCTCCGTTGTGAAATGAGAACATCTCGTAATTGGCAGAATCATTGATTTCTCCTGGATAAAAAGAAAGATAACAAGCAAAAGTGACATTTCATGCATATATTGCCCCGATAATTATATCTTAACATAAAATTAATTTCTTCTATTCGTAAAATCCTGAAAGAGCTTCAAGCCCCCCCTCAAAAAATAACATAAAACTGTGTTCTAGAAAAAAACTTAATCAGAAACTTGCTTATCATCTGTGAATACATAACATGGAATATATTGAATATTAAATAATATATTTACATAGTATGAATTAAACAGGTATGGTCCCTGCCCTTTGGCTGCTTTCATAACAGAGGCAGATGACAAACAAATAAATAGTGATGCACCATAATTTGTGTTAGGAATGGAATACTACTCGAATAAAGGTATTAGGGTTAGGGTGTGTCATAATTTTGACAAGAGAATCAGAAAAATGCCACTTTAAGGAAGTGAGTTTTAAAATTGAAATTAAAAGATGAGTAGCACTTAGCCAAACAAGGGGAAATGATGTAGTTTAGGAAAAAAATTTTCAGAAGTATAAAAGAGCTCAAACCAAAGATGATTATATATAAATGCATGTTTACATTATACTCTCCTGCTGGAGAGTAGAAGAACAGATGAGTCATTTTCAAATGACAGAAACGTGTTTCCTCTGAACCTCATCCACTGAGAACCGAATCAAGGCCTGATATAAAGCTAAACCCCAGATTTTTGTTTACATATTCATTTTTTAAAATAAACTTAAGCTCTTAGGAAGCCAAAGTTGTTTTTGTGAACTACCCAGAGATCGCAGAAAGAAGAAATTGAAATAGTTTGGGCCTAGTTATGGATTCTGAATTTTAAATTATGAATTCAAACTGTTCTTTGTCTTCTTTTCCCTTTTTCTATTTTCTTATTTAATGTGACAAAGTTTCATGCTGAAATTGTTTGAGAAAATTATTAGCATGATGGTCTCTTACTTAAGTTTTGAAATCTTCTGTCTTTATTTTTGAGAAAACTATATAACAAGTGTAAAGAATTTTTAAGGAAAAAATCACCTAGTCCTCCGGTGAAATAGAAATACCATTTGTATATATTTGCTCTTTATCTTCCAGAAACACACTTATTTTATATAGCAAACATACTATTTTGTGTTCTCTCTTGTCATTTGATATCATATCATAAACATTTCATTTTTACATAGTCATCATAATTATCCTTTTATGACTATAAAACAGGGCATAATGTTAACCCATTAACTAATAATAAATTATAAATAATTTATATATTATATTTAATATATTTATATATTATAGAATATATATTTATTATAACTAATAAATTATAACTATAACTAATGTTGGGTGTTGGGATTATGTTATTTTCAGCATTTTGATTTTATGTAAATATTATGACATTTTGTCCAATTGTTTAAAATTATTATTACACTCTATATTGCCATTTTGTTTTCTGAAATTTATAATAGGATTAACATTATGCAGGAAGACCCTTTTGCCACACCTCTGCTTGCACTAGTTGCCTTAATTTTAAGATTCCACAATTACAATTTCATAATTATAAATTGTACAATTATAAATTACAATTACAATTTACAATTCCACAACTGCAATTACTTATTGTTCTTAATATCTCTAGGCTTTAATTCATATCTCTCTTATTACTATGGAATAGAGTTTTTACTTGGGGAATTGATTCTGAAAATAAGCAGTGTTCCAGCTTTCAGTTATGGCAGTCCCTATTATTCAAACTAATTCCCATGCCAAAACAACCAAAAATGCTGAACAAAATGTCTAAAAATATTATTGAAAGGACTAAACAGTTGAAACAAAGGAGGAGAAATTACTAGGTTAATGTGAAGGGAGAATCCAGAACGCAGACAAACAAGCAGCACTTGGAAGCCACTTTTCCTCCGAGAGCATTTGCTGTTCTCCCAAATTCAAACTTTTGTTTTTATGTCTCAACTCCTAGAGTCTTCAAAGTGAGGAATCCAGTAGAAGACCTTCTCCCCAATAAGTTGGGATCCCAAAGAATTACATCCTTACAGCACAGGTAAACCAGAAGTCACCCAGCCCCCATTCAGATTATAACCCACCTTCAAAGCACTTCAATGGTCCAGAAAAATCTCAATCCTTGCATTTTGTTTAAGGTGGTCTTGCACTATTATTACCCCTAGGCTTTTGAAAGTAATAATGCAAACTGTTACGGGAAGAAAAAATTTATATCCTAGGCTCAAATCATTCCTACACAAAATATTTAAATTCAATGACAAGCACACCATAAAAACAATGAGACACACAAGGAAACAGGGTAACAACAGAAATAACCAGCTATGAAAACAAACCCATAACTAATATATTTGAATTATCAGGTCTCCAAAATAAAACAATTGAGTTTATTATCATTAAGGAAATAAAGAAAAACTTGTACTAATATCTGCAATACACAGTAAAATTTTTTTAAAGTCAACTAATTTGAAAAAGAACCAACTAGAATTGGCCAAACAAATGCACTAACTGAGATTTAAAACTCAATGAATAAGTTTAATACATATTAGAGCTAAAGAGAGAATTGATGAACTGGAAGATGGGTTAGAAATTATTCAGAATTCAGTCACAATCCACAAATTCAAGAATTCCAACAAATCACAAGCAAATTTTTAAAAAATATGCACACCTAAACTTATTTTAGTGAAAATCCTATAAGTATCCAGAGAAAAGAGAGTGATTATCTTCAAAAAAGCAACTATTAGACTGACAGGTGATGTCTCAGCATCAACAATAAAAGCCATGATACAGTGGAATTATATCTTATATTCAATGTGCTAGAAGAAACTGTCACTATAAAACATAATGTCTGGGAGGATAGGCAAGGCATATGTGATTTGAAACCTATATAAGTGAAGTGTGCATGTTTTAATTTCTTGCGTAATCACCAAAATATAGAAACTGATTATGTAACCTAAATGAATAACACAAAATTCAGTCTAATGGCTTTGTCTAAAGAGGGAGAAAGAGTTGGCATCAGGAAGGAAATGGTGGAAAGCTTTCTGTATGCTGACAGTGTTTTATTTCTTGACTTGTGGTGATTATGGGACTAAAAGAGTATGCTTTATAATTATCCATTAAATTATACATTTATAGTTTTTTCACTTTTCTGCATGGATGTTTCATTCTACAATAAAATGTTTAAAAGAGTACAGAAGGAAAATAATGCTTGCTTCATTTTAAAAACTAGAGGGAATGAGGTGAGCAAACGGCAAATGGGGAAGAACTGCCAGCATGAGAATAGGTGCGGCCTAGATTAGATTCAAATGAAGGGGCCTTATTTGTCTGAGAGTAAATTACGTTGCCTTACTGTTGCTTTGATGCTTATGTCTCTACCGTCTGCTGCAGAAGATAAAATCAGTGGACTGGTTCTCAGTTCCTTTCAAAATGCTCAGAACAAATTTCCCAGAGATTTTAGAATGGCAGCAAGTAAACCACAAAGCGATCTTGGAGCAAAAGTGTCTGCGGCCACGCAGACGTAGGTGCATTGCCTTCTATTTCTGAAGATGGTTTTGTCAGCAACTTTTTCCCCCTTTGTACCCACGCTGTGACCAACACAAGAGGAACTTAATGGTTGGCCGTGCAGTGCGGTGGAAGTGCAATGCAGTGATTCCCAAGGACACCAGAGGCAAATCCTGGCTCTGCCACTAGGAAGGCTCTGTGACTAGGGTTCCCCTCTTCATCTGGGAAATAAGAAAATGTTACAAAAACATCTCAAAGTTCTTTCTAACACTTACTTTCTATGGATTCAGAATCAGAACATATCCAGATGAGACAAAACAACCAAGAGCTAATACTTTACTACCAGGTGAGTCCTCCAGAAGGGAAGCCATGCTCCCATAATTCTCTCTCTATCTCAATATCATAACGGGCTTTTCCTGGGAGTCAGAAGAAATTAAAATCAATGAGACTATTGTTCTTGCCTACGAAAGTATTTAGGTAGGGATAGGAAGGCTGTGCCTCCATTTTTCTTAAATGGTATGTCAAGAGTGTGTGCCATTCACACAAACTGGGGTTTCCAAAGTGTCATTTTGGAATGACACTTTAATTTTAATTATTCATTTAATTATTATTAAATGAATATTAATTATTTAATTAATATTGTAATCAAATATTTAATTTTAATTATTCATTTTATCATTTTTAATTATTCATTTTATCATTTTTAACCTAAAAACTACCTGGGTGACTTTTTATTATTAAATGTAGTGATAAGAAAGCTGACTCAGATTTCCATATACCAATGTTCAAGCTGTCCATCTGGAAGACCATTTGGCAACTCTAAATCTGCAATTTGAATGTTTTCAACTATGGTATTTAATCAATTACTTCATAATTACATTGGCACCTAGAGAACAGATGTGCTTGTTATGATTTCAATATCTGTCCCCTCTGAAACTCATGTTGAAATTTAATCCCCAATGTAATGTATTAAGAGGTTGGACCTTTAAGAGGTAATTGGGTCATGAAGGCTCTCTCCTCATGAATGAATTAATCCACTCATGAGTTAATGAGTTAATGGATTAATGGGTTATCACAAGAATGGGTTAGTTATCATGAGAGCATGTCTGTTACAAAAAGCCATGTTGGTGTGTTTCTGTCTCTCTCTCTCTCTCTCTCTCTCACCCTCTCTCACCCTCTCACCCCTTCGCCCTGCCCTGCCCTGCCCTGACTCACCTCAGGACTCCGTGGAGTGTCTCCCCCAGCAAGAAGGCCCTCACCAGATGCAGCCCTTAGACTTTGAACTTCCAAGCCTCTAGAACTACAAGAAATAAATTTCTTTTCTTTGTAAATTACCCAGTTATATTCAGTTATAGCAACAGAAAACAAACTAAGACAATGCTCAAATATCAAATCACAAATTCTCCTTAACCTTTGGTAACATTTGAAAAATAATACCAAAAGGAGACTAAAATAAAGTGTGTAATGGAAAAATTTAAGGAAAATCTGAATACATTAGTTTCCTATAACTGCATATGCAGCTAGGAGATTCTTTTCTTCTTCTCCTTCTCCTCCTACCCCTCCTCCTCCCCCCTCCATCTTCTATTTTCTTCTTTTTCTTTTTTCGTTTCCCATACCAGGAGGCAAAAGCAAGGATATTTTCTCCACACTCCTTGGATGGTCTCTCCAAATCTAATATTCAACCTGGAATACTAGTATGATAGCACCAATTTTTATAGACAGTGTCTGTTCTGACTGGTTGGTCATCAAATCTAGTTGGTCAATTTCTGTACCATTCCAGCCTTGAAAAATTGCGACTATCCTCCTCACCAATCTCTTTCTTCTTACTCTTTCTTCCTTTCTCTCATGCTTACATTTTTTCCCACACTACCTCTTAATATAAAATCCTCCTCCAAAATATTTTCTCTCTTGCCCTATCTTTGATATGCTCCTCATTCTTCCTAATGTACCATATCCATCTCCAATAAATTCTTACAGACACTGTCCATGTTTCAAGCATCCTATAAACACCCTTACCTTCATACTCCTTATTTCCTATAACATGATTTAACCTCTTCCCAGCATCATACAATCTGACCTGCTAAACTTAGAAATCATACAGCAAGTCTAATTCTTTCATGCGCAGACAACTGAAGGTCCAAACAGATTAAGTTATTTGCCTGAGGTCACATAGCTTCTTGCGTGCATGAAAGATTTTTGGGTCAATCCACAAAGCACCACTAGCAACAACCAACAGCAGTATAATTGAAGCAGGCAACTACATGAAGTTAGACACAGTGGTCACTAACAACTGAGTATTACAGGACCACTGCATAAATCTGTCTGCAGAAAGAAAGCCTAATTTTTTGTACCTCTGTTTTACGTCCAGCAGAATCTATCCACTTCTCCTCCATCTCAGCTGACACTGGACCAAATCTCCCTCTGGGACTTACAAGAGCTTCCTAACTACAAGAGCTTCTGCTTCACCCTTGCCCATTTACAATTCATTCTCTAAGAGAAGCCAGAGTCTCTTAGAGAGTGATACGCAATCAAATAGTGTCCTTGCCCAGCTGACAAACCTCCAGTGGCTTCCCATCCCACTTATAATGAATCTAATGCCTTGCCCTGGTTTCCCATGACTTCTGTGACCCTTCCTGCACCTCTAATGCCATTTAAGACCACTTACTCACCACACCACAGTCACACTTTCCTTCCTTCTAATTCCTCAAATGCACAAGGCTGGTTACCAGGACCTTGAATTTCTCATTTCTCTACCTAGAATGTTCTCTCTGATCTTTACCTGGCTGCTTCTTTGTCATCATTCAAGAGTAATAACTCTTGTTTAGTGACCATTGGCCACCCAGTCTAAAGTACACATCTAAGTCATTTTTCTATCATATTACCTGAGGTAGAGTATTTATCACTGTCTTAAATCATATGGTTTATTTTATTGTTTTCTTGTTTATTTTCTGGCTACCCCAGTATAATGTAATCTTTACAATCAGGGACCTTGTTGGTCTTATTTGCCAATCTATCCTAAGTATCTACAATAGCAACTGGTAAGTAGTAAGTTGCAATGAATGTTTATTGGATGGATAGGTAGATACATGGATGGATGGATGGATGGGTGTATGGTTAGACAGATAAACAAATGAATATGTAGATCTCAGTGACATTATAAATCTGAGCAGATGAAATATAGAACCAAAAGAACAAATAGGGCTTTTAGAAATAAGCTAAACCTTTCATTTTGTGTTTTACATTTATCAAATTATACTGGAGCCAGAAGAGGTGAATATCTTGCCCAGGATTACATAGCTCATACCTGGAACATGATCACTGAGTTAGCTATGTCATGCTGCTTTTCTTCTGGAAACAAGCACATGAAGATATACAGTCATGTGTACAAGATACCACCCCAACTGGGATATAAGGCCTAATGAAAATTCTCTGTCTGAGCTGTAAAGAAAAGGTTTCTCTACCTGCAAATACCCACTGGGCTCATAAATACTTGTTCAGATGATTGATGATTCTCTTGGCCTGTCTATGTCTATAGAAGAAGGCACAAGTTTAAAGTTGGTTGATCATTTGGATCCCCCAAATTACACAGCGATTAAATTTGCCCAATATATGACCAGGACAGGGGCCCCTGAACCAGTAACTGTCCTAATATACCCAGATGTTTTATAAACACAGCATGTTCTGATCTGTGATAGAAACACCATACTATATCTTTTAGCACTTAATACATTGTTAAAAACACAAATAGAAATATGTGCTTGTGAATCCTGGTAATAAGTCTTAAAAATCTGAATATTAAATGAGTTTTTTGCCTTGCTATCCATATCTGTTTACTTTGTGTTAGAACTCCTAGAGTATAATCACCCTAGAGGAAAGATACTATATTTTCTTAATTACATTGAGTACCTGTTTAACAGGGTATATTCTTCCCAGTGGAGGCTCAACTGTTAACTGCTGCTAACTATGATTTTTACAACATAATTGTTTTGATATCAATAGGTTAATGTTTTCAAGAATAAAATCAAAATCTTTATATTAAGTAATTTCTTTAGACTTTCAAAATTTTTAAAGAACAAGAGAATTTGCATCTTCTTTTGGGACGCTATCAAGAAAATTTCTGAAGAAAAGGTCATTCACTTGAGAATTGCACTGTAATTCAGAAGAATTTATTTGCAAGTCGATTCTTCTAATATCTAAACTATTTCATTTCTCCAGTATAAGACGGTCTTGCTAGGACTCATCCTGCTAGGATTCTTTGCAAGCAGTTGGATTATTCTTGGTTGAAAATCCCTTGGAGAAAACATTTTGAGAGCCCATACAGTGCAAGGAGTGCAGGACAGATCAGCAGTGTGATTTTATTCTCCTTAACTCAGACTTCGAACCACAAACCTCCTCAAAGGTCTCAGAGTGGTAGAAAGATAAGATCTCCTGAGTTTGCAATTATTGATAGTGCTTATTAAACACATTTTCAATAATCAAACAATGATAAGCATTAGCTTAGCACAGCATATGAATGTGACACAAGAGACAAAGTTCTGAAAATTACAATGTTTATATTAGGTTTTAGTTACATCTGATCTTTTACTAAGAAATTCTGACATTTAAAAAAATGTACTTCCTACCACTTCTTTTTACCTTTAATAAAAGCAGTGTCATTTTTATGAGTCTACTAGCTAAAACTTTTAGAAGGCTTTTTAGTAGATTTTTATATGTGCATCTTTCTAAGCTCACATTAATCTTCAAAGGTATCCATAATGGAAAGAAGTGATTGAGGTCGAGGAGGTAGGAAGGGTAGACAAGATAAACTCAATTTAATTTCTAACATTTGAAGGGAGAAAAAAGGAAGCCAAAAAATGTGAAGAAGAAAAGTGAGGAGGAAAAGTCAAAGATTACATAGGAGTACACACACATACACACACACACACAATGTGTGAATTGTTTTTACTCTCTAAGGAACTCTGCAGGGGGGACAAAACAACCTTTGGTTCCCTAAGCATGTATAATAAGAAAAATAAAAGATTGATTTTTCTCCTTGTTAAAACTGATTTCTTTGTGAAAATGGAAAAATCCCAGAGGTGTTAGAAAACTTTGTGGCAATATTCAGAAAGCAATTAATTTGCAAACAAGTTACTTTGTTAGTTATTTCATTGCCATTGATTTGAAATGATCATACTAGGGAAATCACACGAGATTAAATGAACCCAACTCTCCTCCACAGAGTGGGGGGAGAAGGAACTTTACCCACACCCCTGGATGCCCACATTGCTTCCCATTCCTCAGCAGCTGTGCAAAGCTCTTTGAGCACACAGTGTTCACTGCATGAACTCATTTACACCTATGGCTCCAGCTCTCATTGCTACCCCAGGAACACACTTTTTCATCTCCAGCTCAAACCTCCAGTCCCTTGTTTCCAATTTCCTTTCAACATCTCTATCTGGATATGTCCCGACACATCAAGTGGAACATTTCCAAACTAGCACAGTCACCTGCTGCATAAGGACCTTTCAGTCAAGGAGAGAACACATATACGATGATGGTCCCATAAGATTACATACTGTATTTTTACCGTACCTTTTCCATGTTTGAATATGTTTAAATCCACAAATACCATTGTGTTACAATTGGTTTCAGTATTCAGTACTCAGTAACATGCTGTACAGGTTTGTAGCCTAGGAGCAATGGGCTATCCCATATAGCCTAGGTATATAGTAGGCTATACCATCTAGGTTTGTGTAAGGACACTATGACGTTCACACAATGACAAAATCACCTAATGATGCATTCCTCAGAATGCATACCCATCATCACGCAACACATGACTGTATTCACTCACCAAACCCAAACCCTACCCTGTTAGGAAGTCACTAGTCTAACCCGAGGAACCTCAGCGTCTTCCTCATTTCTTCCTTTCTCTGATTCTTCTCAGCCAATTGATCACCAAGTTCAGTTGACTCTAGCTCATGGATATCTCTTTAATTCAATCCTATTTTCCCATTCCCATTGCCAATCCCGACCTTTTTCATGTCTTTTCTTGTCTATGGAAGCATCTTCTTAACTGGCCTTCCCAATGCCAATCTCTGCCCACCCCCAGCCCCAGTCCACCTTCTATGCTGTTCTCAAAATTACGTTTCTAAAAAGCATTTCACTCTCCAGCTTAAAAGTGTCCATTAGTGTTCTGTTTCTTATAAGGTAAAAAAAAAAAAAAATCTCTGGCATGACACAAAATGCTTTCACAATCTCGTGGGCCATGTACTGAAGTTATACTGAACATTTTGGCCACTCTTCACATTAGGACTTCTGTTTCCATAAATTAGAATATCTGATTGCCACTTAATCTGACTAGAAACCCTCATGCATTCTTCAATAACCATTTTAAATGATAGCTTCTCTCTTGAGTTATTTCTGAGACCCCCAAAGACTCTCATCTCTATGCTCTCAATAATACTTTGTTTAGATCAATATGTTTACAATGCATATCATCTTCAATCATAATTATGTTTGTCTATCTTCCTCATTTAACCAGGAGCTCCACAGCAATAAGGACTGCATTATGGTTGCCTAAATAATCCCAGGACCTGGAACACAGTAGAAGCTCAATAATATTAAATAAAAGAATGAATAAAAGAATATGAAGGCTAAGCATGGTTGGCAAGTGTCTTTGTAACAGGCCAAGGAGAGGAGAGAGAAAAGTAGAGTAAGATATATCCTATTTACTGAATTTGGGGAAACATTTATTTCGCAGTCAAAAGGCAAAGACTCAAACTGAACATTGCACAGCAAATTCTTTAAAATCAATAGTTCCAGTAGCTTCCACGTAACAACAGCAGCAGCAGCAGCTTATAAGCATTAAGTGCTTATTGTGTATAGGGTACTGTATTAAATGCATTACATGCAATATGTCATTTGATTCTCAGAACAGCCTTTTAAGTCAGAGTATCTATTTTTACCCCTACTTTATAGCTGAAGAAACTGAGGCTTGAATAAATGGCTCAAGATTATAGAGTCAATATGTGATGAAGGCATAATTAGAACCTGGACAATCTGACATCAGGGTCTACATATTTAATGAATCTCTTAGTCCAATAATCTAGTCTTACCCCTTCATTTTCCAGAAGCTAAAGAATAGAGACAAAAGAGACTTGCTGAAAAATAAGAAACAAAAAAAAATTTAACATTAAGCCAGATATGGAAATGATTTTCAGATATTTCTTTTCCTTCAGGGTGTATTGGATAGATTATTGCCCCAAATATTTAAATTAGTATTCACTTAGTGTCACATACGTGTTCTCTAACTGAAAGAGTTATCATATACCAAAAAAAATTGTTTAAAAAATTTTAAGATATGAATTTACATTGTGCTTCACACATTCATTTCCCTAGACATTTTCATTCCTCAACCATTGTGTAGTAAGCTATGCTATATGTTTGAACTTGCAGCTAAGTCTGGGTTCTTGCTCTGATGGAATCTGAATTTGTAATGATTATCCCATAACTTATCTGCTTATAGAAAGGTACAGAAATGGATTCACATATACAAGAAACTTGCATTATAATTAAATAAGTGCAAGCAGGCATTTCTATGAGATTTTTGCATTAGTCCTAAATAGTACAAAATAAACAGAACTTTAATTGTGGATGCAGTAGTAGGTTGATTGTTGTTGTGCTGTGGTTGGTTTTGCATGAATGGGTTCATTGATGCTGAGTCCTAGCAGGGCATAACATGGGCTGTAAAAAAAACTTAATGTCTCAAACAAAAAAGTTAACTTTAAATGACCATCGATTACACACTGACAACCATGTGACTAAAAAATAAATAAAATAACCATTATTGTTTATTGAAAGTGCTGTGTCTGAGTCAACATAGCTCCAACAGATTCTAACAGCAGTAGTGGCTACTGAATCAAAACTCTTCAGTCTGTCTGGGGACATCTTATTTCTTCTTCACTTTTCATCAAGCAGAGTAGATACAAGCATCATTGTCATGCATCACCCAGAGGAGGTTTATATCCTCAATTTCTGACTCTCTCTAAACTTTCAAATCTTTGCCTGTTTTGATCAATCTTACACGCCAAAGCAGTGAAAGAAAAATCATTTTTGACTAACAGTTTCAATTTGTGTTGCATATTCTTTACATATTGAAGTTCCACTTTCCAAAATATAATTTTGAATTTTTGTAAGAAGGCTTCAAATGCCAAAATTCTTATTTTACTTAGAACGACCAAAAAGTGTCATTTGGCCGACTTAGTTTATTATAACAGTGGTAGCACAAGGGTGCCATTTACAGAGAAAATGTGACCTTTTCTTTAGTTATTGCAGGCTACAAATGATTTTAAAATATATTTTTTTAAATTCCCAAAGTCTAATAAGTCATTTTACATATAAAAATCAATATTCTTAGAATAGGGAGGTAGTAGGAGTTGTGGGTTGTGCTCAGTTTACAACTATGAATAATGGGGTGAGTTTTTTAAAACTAAATAACACTATGAATCTTACAGTGAGCAAAGATGAAAATGTAGGTCCTCCTTGTACACCTACATTTTGTTTCTACCAAGAAATGGGAATGTGCTACTAGTAACTTGAAACTAAAATATTCAATTTCATCGATGACACTTCAGGGCAAAAGAAAGACATCTTTATGTGTGCTGGAATTCAGAGAGTTGGGAGGATTTGAAGAAAATAATGGAAATCTTCTGATCATTGGATTAGAACAGAGATCACAAGACAGGAGCAGATGTCCAGAATGATGATGTCACTGAAAATATTTAGGGGCAAGGGTGCACTAACTGGGGGCATAGTAAGAGTGGAAGGGAAGAATGTTCCAAAGTTCTCATATCCATGCAGGAGATGGGGATCAGGCACATCAGGCTAGGGCATTGTCATTATTTATAAATAAATAGACATTCAATTAAGATTCTCTGAACATGATAATGATGTAGTAAATTAAGAAGTATCATCAACCTTCCAAATTAACCAGAGGCAAAGAAGAGAATTAAAAGAAACTTCATCATGCCAGCAAAAATTAAAGAGAAAAAGAAGATACAACAACAAAGAAAAATAAGTAAATAAACATAATATTGAAGGAATAATATCAAGTATAGGCTTATCATGCTGAGTGGGAATGACCTGAATTCATCTCTCAAAAGAAAAGATTGACAGTTGGGGTCTTTTTTTTTTAATCCAGCATGAATACTGGAAGGGGGTGCTACCAGAAGACATTTATGCAGAGTCCTAGAGAGGCTGGGAGGGTCTCGAAGGTCCATCTCCACAGACTTTCTGAGCACCCACCAGGAGAAGATGCTGGAGACTCCACCCGGCTGTTTTCCCTGAGGTGGTGGAATTCAGGAATCCCTGCTTCAATGCCTGGGTGACAAAGCAAGTCTCAAAGTGGCCCTGAGCGGTATCCTCCCCACTTCCTTGCTGACCATATCATGGGCCATACAGGTTTATCAGACACCATCTGCCGGCAGTCATGCCCACTCTGGTGCACACACTTTCACAGTCAACTTTCTAAAACCAGAAATCACCCGGTCTCTCGCAAGCTCCCACTGCCATCAAAGTCTACTAAGAGGGTCTTCTAAATGCAGTTGGAGGTTCACAGTTTTCCCAGATCCTTTTACAGTGAAGAGTTTCCTATTGTTCCAGAATCATTAAAAGAACAAGACTTTGTTAAATTTTACATTGGGATCCATCAAAGACTGGAAATCACCAAGACTTTCAACCTTCTTAATTCATCAACCAAATAACAAAGTTGATCAGAATTTCTCCCCCTTGAGATTTACATTACATCTTTGCAACTTCAACAAGGTTTGGAAAGAATGTGGATGTTGGAGCTCTAGTTTTGGTTCTGTCACTAATTACTGTGTAACAAATCACTTAGCATTTCCTGGTCTGAGATTCTTCAAACACTGACTGATGGCCACAATACCTACATCTTCACGGCATGAGAAAGTCTACACAGTTGGGAGGATTAAAAATACGACAAAGAGGACCTGCAAGTACTTAGTTTGCTTGAGTTTGGCTCTTTGTGTTTAGAGCTTTTAAAATGGTAGATGCTGGATACCTGTATTGTGGTGATGTTTTGATGATTTTTAGCAGATTTATTATCACCATTCAGCCACTCACTCATGTCTCAGTTTTGCGACATGTCAAACAGCATACCACGTGGCATGGTTTTCTGCATGATGAGAGTGAACACTGATTTTATTCATTTAGAATCTAAGATGAATATTATTCCACAAGTACAATTATTCATCAGCTTGGTCTAGCAACTTGAAGTAATCCTACCTAAGGCTGGATCTATCCTTCCACAGAAATAACAGCAATACCAATTTTAATCTTCTGGGCACAATACTACCACCATAACTGCCCAAATGGGTTTGGTATAGTGGAATTCTTTTTAGCAGTACAAACAAACCATCAATGACTTACACAAATGTTCTTCGAAGAAAACCTTTAGCATATCTTGTGTGGTCTAAATGGTGTGGCTTTCCTCCAGCCTAATCTTGCACCAGACCCAGCCTCTTCCTTCTCTGTGCTCAGACACATCTGCCTTCGTCCAGTTCCCTGCCCTTACCTCATTTCCTCCTGCCACAGGTCCTTTGCACATATTCTTTCCATGGTCTGGAATGTTCTTCCTCACTTTCATATCATTCTCCCCATTGATTCCTACTTGTCCTTCAAATCTTAGCTCGAGTGCCACTTCCACGGCAAGACTTCTATGAATGGTGCACCCCAGCCCCGCCTGCGCACCCGCCTAGGCTAGTCAAGCTCCTTGTTACAGTGTCTTATAGAATTGAGTTTTGCCTATAATTATCATTAATTTGTGGGATTATTTGATTAATGTCTCTCTCCCTGCCATTTAGTAGCTTCAGGAAAACAGAGACTGACCTGGTTCTGCTCATCACCTTACATACAGCAGCTAGCACAGTACCTCCGGCACAGCAAGTGCTCGGTGCTGCGTGAATGAATGGATGAATGAATGAACAAATACCAATTCTGAAGCTATACATGTGTCATTCATGCTGCTAAAGGACTTCATGAGGCCATAGAAAAGGTAAACAGGCAAATAGCCCAGAACTGCCCTTGGGACCCTAATTTACCTTCTTAATTCCAAATAGACCCTAATTCCTCATTTCTCATTATTTGAATGACTTATGAGTGAGCACAAGATCAAACATTTGATCAATTTGATTTTGTTTTTTTAATTTTTTGTAAATATAAGCAAAGTCTATTTTTTGTACCTCTGAAAAATTTACTCCTAGATGGGATTGTAGCTACTAAAAGTTCTGCCTTCACTTTTAGTGTTAATAGAACCTCCCCATTTAATATAACCTCACTTTGCTTTTTCCAGTCTCAAGAACAGGGCTCAGATTCAAAGAGAACATAAAAGTAATACAAAAATGCATAGAATAAAAAGCAGCAGAAACATGTATATCAACTTACACTGTATGTAGCATTATTTAAACTGTTCATATAGAGTCTGACATGTACCACCCACAAGAAAGAATCAAAGATTCCAGAATGATTTCTTTTAATGTATACAAGGGCTAGGAAGTATTTTTACATCATCCACTCCTCCTTGGCCTTTCAGGGGAACCCTGATACTTAATGTCAATAAAAACTCTATGGCAGCCTGGGCATTTCAGACGACAGACCATACCAGTAAGATTAAAATCAAATCCTTCTTTTCAAAGCCCTTCCATTTTATTCTCTACCACAGCAAAGAATTCCCAGTCTAAATGCCAGGGCTATTTAATTTTCATTCTGTTGACACAAGTCATTTTGCCTTTCATCTTTCTCTAAGAACAGTAAGCCATTCTGCTACTTCATCCACTGACAGGTAACTCCAAGCAGGTAATTTTAAAATTTAATGGTCAGATGAAACATTTTTTTCATCTTAAAACACAGTATCAAAGGCAGCAATGCAAACTCAATGCCATCCACAGTGACATGAGTGACATCGTGCCCTTGGCCATGTACTTGGGCTGTTCTGAAATTGTTCCTACTTTCAAAAAAAAAAACACTTTCTTTTTGGTGCCAAATTTTTCTACCTTTGATTTTTTTTAATGTTCACTTGAATTATAACTTAATAAGTAATATTCAATAGGCCACTTACCTGCTACAACTTCAATTTGGAAGCAGAAGAGAAAGAAACACCAGAAGTCTGACTTCATGTTTGCCAGAAACAGATATAATCCTCTTGTTCAGTGTTCAAAGCTGACAGTGAATGCACATTCTTGGTTGTTTTCTATTTGCTGGAAAGGAAGTGGGTTTTCTGGGACCTGATGTAGTGTCACATTTACCACCAACCCAAGGGGGTGTCTTTCTTTGATGTCAATGGCTATACAGAAGGCATTATTGCTTCAGGGGTTAGATGCTTAATCCATAGATTATTGATGATTCTGGAGACAGCAGAAAACTTTACCCTTATTCTCCTTAAAGAGACAATGCCTATTTTTTTTTAGAACCACCCTACTGCTCCTAGTCAATAGCTATTGGATATAAGAGGATCTAAAAATACCCACATGATGAATAATACATATATTTTGACACATTTCGATCTTTTCCTGTTTGCTCCAAAGGTGTGAAAGCCTTTGAAATAGGACAAGAAATAAATAAAATTGTCACAGAAATTAAATGAAGAGATCTGAAACAGGTGCATCATAGGAATCCAGGAAGTAATATTTACATGGCATTCATGGTAAATTGTAATTTTCCAAATGATGGGGCCAGTTTTAAACTAACCTAAACCCTATTCCACATATTAGAGCAGTCTGTAGAAACCAGGCATTCCACACCTTCAGGCTCAGATGACAATAAGAACATTGAAAAGCTTACCATGCTTTCTCCACCACTGCACAGAGATAAAGTAGATAATAACAATATAAATAATTGTTTTTATATGTACTTCAATGTTTTATATGAAATAACACATCTTAATGCAAAATATATAAAAACATAAAATAATATACACTTAATATGTATAAAATATACTATGAATACAGCTAATATTACATTTATACTGTTTTACATGTATTTAAATGGTTACTATTTGCATATATACATTTATACTATTATACACAACTATTAGTTCATTTAATCCCCTTAGCCATCCCAATGGAAACCACTAATATCCCATTTTACAGATGAGAAAACTGAGGCACAGAGAGGTTAAAGTACCTGGACCAAGTCATATAGTTAGTAAGTGTCAGTGCTAGGATTTTGAGAGTCTGGCTCCAGAGCCCTCACTCTTAATCAAAGCAGATAGAACCACTCATGCCAAAGCCTGCGGATCCTTACAATCCAGAGGTCTGAACCAGCTTCCAGAATGCTGGGTCCAGGCTGCACTTCTGGGCAGTGACCAGCCCTCAGCCTGCAGAGATAACATCTAGGTAAGAAGCTGAAATCAGCTGGGCAGGGCAACCAAGGTGTACGTCCAAAATGTCCAGTCTGAAGCAGAATTCAGGCTTGGGGCTTTAGAACAGCAATTAGGGATACTTGACTAGAGCCACCGGCTTCAAAAGGCCTGGAGGAGGCTGACCCTGCAGCAATTTCCCCAGCTGCCAGGGCTTCCCCTAGGTACCTTTCATAGGGCTCCTGGGTCTCAGCAGTGGTGTGAAAGAAGCTATCTGAGGGACTGAGCTAGCCTAAGCAGCAGAGACCAGGTCTCCAGGACCCCTGGGAACTTGCTACCCTGATTTTTCCTCCCTTTCCTTTTCACTGCAACCCCCCTCCCCCCACCCTGCACCCTGTTGCATCAAGAAGAGATGCTTCCAGACCCATTGGCACTATGCTGGAGACTTTTTCCAGCAAACAGACAGGCAGGGGAGAATAATTGACTTTTTTTTTAACCTAGTCTTGATCTAACTCTAGAACTAAGTATGGGGATAAAAGCTGCCACAAATTCTAGAGCTCCACTGCTGTTGTACAGAGGGAGATACAAGGCAGGAACCTAATCATGAGCACTAATTGAGTACACGCTATGGGCCAGACATTGTGCTGCGCTTACATTACCTCATTCGTTTATCACAACTCTATGAGAGGTAGATCCTATTATTCCCATTTCATAGATGAGGAAACTGAGAGTTAGAGAGATTAAATAATTTGCTCAGGGTCACATAGCTAATGAGTGATGGAGCCAGCTCAAACCCGGACAATGAAACTCTGGATTCTATGCTCTTAATTACCACACCACAATCACATGCTGGTCCTCATTTATCTGGTCAGAAATTACTATTAACATTTGTTTTTATCTCATATATTCATGGAAGAAGGGTACTCAGATCCTAATTTAGTTCCAAAATATTGAATGCAAAAACGAGTTCCTAATAAAACTCAGGTGCAATGTTTCTACCTCAAAGGGAGAAAAGTTGCCCAAGTTATGGTTGAATTCAGCTTTAGTTCAACTGCTTATATGTGTTTTTATTTGATATGAATCTGTTTGTTTTTTCCCAGCCATCTCGCTTCTCGGTTTATAGGACATTTGGTGGTAACTGGCCTAAAAGTGGGGCAGAGCTTGCTTCTATGTAAACGGTGTTTTGTTTCAAAGCCCCCTGTATGTGATCCTTGCCATGCCTTGCCTTCTCGAAAATCTTAGTCAAGAATACAATTACTTGTGGTTTTAAATATTCAGAATTACTTTTCATGTCTGGAAAATAAACTGGGCAAAAGTTTCCATTCACCCCACAGGAAGCACTTTTTGTTTGCTTTAATTTTTTTTTTCTTTTTTCATTCCATGACTTAAGAGGGTTTTGATTTATGTGTGCAGATGCCTGGGGCGAGGGTGGGGTGTGGAAAATTTGTTACATTAAAAGGGGAATGTTTATTATTTCTTGCCTTGTGGGCACCGGAGTTGGTAATGCGGCGGGCTGGCTTTTCTGAAGGGCCGCAGGTGAATGTCGTCTTTCTTTTGCTTCTCTTGAAACCTGCTGAAAGCAATATTTGCCTGAGTAGAGGAGCTCGCACGTTAGGGTGAGTTAAGTCCAAACAATGGGGTTTAAAAACATCCCCGAAATATTTACAATTCACCTAAACTTGGTTTGCCACTGTGAAGTAGACGCGCATAGCAAAAGAGTCCCTCTTATTCAAAATTGTTTCTCCTCCCGCCTTGCCGTACTGTTGAAAGGCCCCAGTACCCAGCCTTCTCCCGCCGATTCACCAAGAAGTCCTCCTAATGATTCCACTTCCTAACTGTGTCCCAAGTATTTTTACTTCCTCTCTTGCCAGGGCCACTGCCTTAGATCAGACCTCTAGCATTTCTCCCCTGGTCTTTCGCTCTCCACTCTTGTCCCGTTTCAGTCTGACTCCGCTACAACCAGAGCAATCTTTGCAAAATGCAAATCTAATTCATCTGCATGTCCCGGCTGAGCGCCCTCCACTGGCTTCCTGCCCATGTTAGAGAAGGCCCAAACTCCTTAAAGATCCTAGAAGGGCAATTCCTTCTCCAATTCAACCTCATCTTTTGTAGCATTTGTTCTTTATTCTTTCTGCACCAAATGCTTTAGTCGCATTAAATGATGTGGAGCTTCCAAATTCCCCAAGCAACTGCAAACACGTACAACCCCTATGGAAAGCAGTATGGAGATACCTCAAAGAGCTAGAAGTAGACCTACCATTTGATCCAGAAATCCCACTGTTGGATATTTACCAAAGGGGGAAAAAAAGACATTTTACAAAAAAGACACTTGCACTCGAATGTTCTATAGCAGCACAATTCACAATAGCACAGGTGTGGAAACAACCCAAGTGCCCATCGATACATGAGTGGATTAATAAAATATGGTATATGTATACCATGGAGTACTACTCAGCCATAAAAAACAGTGAACTAATACCTTTTGGTATTATAACAACCTGAATGGAACCGGAGACCACTCTTCTAAATGAAGTACCACAAGAATGGAAAAACAAACACCACATGTACTCACTATTAAATTGAAACTAATTGATCAACACTCATGTACACGTATGGTAGTAAAATTAAATGGAAATCAAGCAGGTGTGGGGCGTAGGAGGGGATGGATAAATTCACTCCTAAGGGGTACAATGCACATTATCTGGGTGATGGGCACACTTATAACTTTGACTCAAACTGTACAAAAGCAATTCATGTAACCAAAACATTTGTACCCATTTGTAATATTCTGCAAAAGCAAAAACAAAAAACCCCAGGAATTCCCCAAGCAAACTCTTCCTCCTACATCTTCTTGTTGCTACTTGCCCTCCTCGCCAGCCAGCATCACTTCTTGGCAGACATGCTGCCATTCTTCAAGCCTTTGCTCCTACCCCCATCGATTCATCAAAGACAACTTCCCCATCCCATTTCATTCACTACCAGCCACTTCCATATCTGGTGTCCTTTGGATGGCTTTTCTGTACCCTCCCAATGCCACTGTCCCTCTGTGTCCCCCATCCTAAAACTCATCGTACTACTGTGATGGCCCGTTTGCTTCTTTGCAGCTTCTACTGAACTGTGAGCAACATCAGAACAAGGACTGAAGCTGCCTTCTTTGCAGTCTCATCGGCAATGCCTAACACAGTGCCTGGGACACAGCAAATGCCTCATAACTGTTTGTTGAATAAATGAGTGTTTGAAGAATCCTTCACTTTTGAATCCTTCACCATATCACCTCAGGAATGCTCACCAATGACCATTTTTCTCTTTGAACCATAATGTGACAGCAGAGATTTATCAAGATGTGTCTGTATTTCATATTGAAATTCAATAAATATAATAATTCATCCTGATTCATCCCTCATCTGATCATTTTCTCATCCTAATCATCGAACAAAAGAATATTCCATTTTAACAGCCAAATATTTTCTCATTTTAAGTTATTAATCCATAAAGCCCAGAAAACTATCAATAATTGTACAATTCTATGGAAGGTGGAAAAAAATCACAGAGTGAGATGTGACTATAAAGTGATATGATTGATATTTTTAACAAATTTACCTCCACTTAGTCCTGTTGGCCTTCATTCCAGGGATGGTGCCATTGCTCAGAACACCAATAAGGCACCTCTCTGGATCCCACTCCCTGCAGCCTCCCAGGGTTCTGGCTCCTTCAGTCCTGTCTTTTACCCCTGAATCACCATCCCAAAGCTCCTTTCTTTGCATTTATAAACATGCTAGGATCTCTCCAGTCAGTCACACACAAACACACACACACACACACACACACACACACACACACACTCTTCCTCAGACTCCACAAACCCTGCTGTCTACTTCTCTCTTCTTTCTTAGTGAAGAGAAGTCCATACTCGGTCTCCACTCTCCATTTTTCCCTAACTGTTTCTCAACCTTTAGTGGATTGTTTTCTGTCTCTTTCATTCCATTGAAACAGCTTCTCAGCTCACCACGAGCTCCACACCATAAACTCCAATGAACACCCTCTGTCCTTACCATGCTTGACCTCTCTGAGTTGTTTGATGCCATACTTCATGCTGGATGTCATACTTAACTGTATCCTGAAATGGTCACCATTCCTGACCGAGTTACCAGACCTAAGCTCTACTCTGCTAAGCATAGGTTCCCTTGTATGTCTCTGCTCTGATGTATTCTGCAGAACTGTTCCTCAGAACTCGAGCCTCAGGTCTCTGCTTTCCCCATTCTATAGACTCCTCCTGAGTTACCAAGCAGCTGATGTTACTCGTTAATTAAAAACTCAAATAGGCTACAGTATTTTTAAAATTATTTTCTTTTCTTTTTTGCTTCCACACGCTTCACCAAAAAAATAGGCTAAAGTATTGACACAACTTTTCTTATGTTACTCTTAACCTGATTCTGAGAGCTATTCCAAAATTATACTGAGCCATAACAGCATAGTCAAAATAAGTATGTAATCATTCCCAAAAGACTGCAACTCAGAAGGCTCACAAACTCACATGCACACAGGGCCAGGCAGATAGAACGAATGGATGCCATGGGCCAGGGACATGGTGATGGGGAGTGGTGGACACTAGGACAAGCCAGACAGTACCCAGGAGATGCAGCCAATCAGCGCCAACTGTACACTGCCGCAGGGAATACCAATCCGATGTGACCGTATCTTCTAATTTTTCTCCAAAGACACATGAGAGTCTACTCATTGTGGAAAATAAAGCAATTTTTAAATTTTATAACTTATTCAAAAAAATCTAAAATACAGTATGGGCCAACTTTATGGGAGGCAAAGAAAACATATCTAAAGATACAGTTTGGTCCATGGACTATCAATTTTTAATCTCTGCTTTCAAGTTTGACACTCATTTATCAATATATACATGTACATATACATACATACAAAGTCCAGAGACCCTTGTTCTAGATCTGATTGTCATTTATCAGCTGTGTGGGCCTAAGAAAGATGCCTAACCTCTCTGAGCAATTCACTCATCTGTAACATCAGAGGATTCTTGTGAGGACCAAAAGGTAATGCATATGAAAGCTCTGAAAAACCATTACATGGTACTAGAATATAGTTATTATGATTTTTAAATTTCATGACTTTTTAATAATTTTTGACATTTTAAAAATATTATATTTTGATTCCATCTCAAAGTTTTATACACAGGAGTAAGGCTGGCAACCCCCTTTCAGAAAAGGGCCCTTCTTTGTGTGGCTATTCAGAGTAAGATTTTAATAACCTCTCCCCAGTAATTGATGTATTTTTAGGATATAAAATAAGAACTTCAAACCTATGAAATTTATTCCATTACAAACTGCTTTCTTTTTTTCCTTTTTTTCAAACACTTTAAATAGAAAAAATAACCTCTCCTCCAAATTCTATTTAAAGCTTAAATGCCTTTCTCCCAAGGAGCTCGGATAGGCTAGAACACAATACTGGAATTTGGTAGAAATTACAGAGGTTGAGTCAAATTATATTCAGTTCCTTAGGTTGTGCTTTGTGTGAATGGATGACACCTACTGGTACAAACTGAAAATCGGCTTTCTCTTTTTAGGAAGAAAAATAGCTGTTCATCTCTCAGGCCAAAAAAAAAAAAAAAAAGAGGAAGAAGAAGAAAATCACATCCAGCAGAGTCCAACTCTGTCAAGGGTACTTGCCAGAGACACAAGCCAAGAACTTCATAAAGTCACGAAAAAATGTTTGCAATACAGTAAGTGGAAAAAGCAAGCTACATATACGACATATATAAGCTTGATGTTTAAAATTTTACATAAAAATTTATAAAGAAAAATATGTAGATACTATATATAGAAAAAAGTGAAAGGATAGGCACCAGAATATTAATTTGCTAATTAATGTGCTAGTATTACCAACAATTATTTTCCCTTTACGTTTTCCTACACTTTTGACACTTTCTCCTACCACCATGTGTCATTCTCATAACAGGAAAAAACTGTGTGTGTGAGAGAGAGAGAGGGAGGGAGAGAGAGAGATTGGTTTTTCTAATTCCTTAATGTTTTACAAAATTAACTATGCATGAGGAAGCAGAATACCTACAGCATAAGCAGTGAAAGTGATTAATTAGCTCAATAATGAGCTTTAAATTATGGCCCGGCAAGGCCCCTGTCGTTGTGATATCAATTGTTATCTAATTTTTTTCCAAATGAGCCTGAGAATCATTTTCAAATTTTTACAAGTTGCCCCTGCCCAACCTTCCTGCTCCCCAGATTCTGCTGGAATGTTGATTCCATACAGTATCGAGTGTCCAGACCTCTTCATACTACTTCAGACTCCCAGAAGCATCCCACAGCCTAGTAATTCATGGCTTTCATAAGTTATTTTATTGTAAAGATCAAATGAAGGCTTAACAGGTGCAACTATGAGCGCTCTGAGGATGTCCAGATGTAAAACGAATCTCATGCATTTTATCAATGTCCGCCTTTATTTCTTAATCACTATTTCATGTCCTGAGTAGACTTTGGTGGCTGTAAGAAATTAACATGTAACAAGAGTTTTCCCCATTCTTAAGTGCTGAATCTCTCGAGAAGAGGGAAAAGGATCTTACAAAGGCTAGTAGGCTTTGACAGAGAATAATGAGGACTGATAAACTGAGACAGGTAAATGAGGAGCTGTTTTGGGCTTGTGTTATGTCAAAAAAAAAAAAATTAGAGGTGGCTGAAAAGTCTGATGGATAAAATGGAGTGACAGAGACCAGAATGCCTTGGTGATTAAGGCAGGAAAAACAGATGATAAAAGACAAAAAAAAATATTAAGTCACATTTGCATGGCCCAGTACAACATGCTTGACACCTACACACATTTTATGTTAAAGACCAATGACGTTTTACCTGTTGAGTCATGAAAAAAAAAGAAAGCCAATGACATACGCAAGACAGATGCTATCATCCCTATCTTGTAAGAATGGAAACCTGAGTCTCAGAAAAGTTAAATGTTTTGCCCAAATTATCTAAGCTAGAATCAGTACCAGAATTCATATATACCTGCTTCTTACAGGTATCAAGAAAGAAAAAGAGAAACAAAGGTGTTAGGCTTGTAAGAGTTTGTCCTGGAGGCTTGGTTCTATCTCAGTGCATAAGTATGTGCATAAGTATGATGCACCCCCACGCCAGAGGAAGCAGTTTCCTCAAATGGCATATTGAATCAAAATCCCTAAGGAACACAGTGATCGTAGAGTGAGAATTGTCAGAGTGAAATTAAAGTTCATCCAGAAGAATAACTTTTCTTAATAAAAAAAAGTAAAGATGATTGCTAGGCCTGGCACATGCTAAAACATTTATAAATATATGTAAATACATAAAATTATAATAATTAGGTAATTTTATACTGGCACAAAGATAGACAATTTAATGGAACACAATATATATCCAGAAGTATTTGTGTACATAAGAATTTAATGTTTGATAAAGTCATTCTATTGAATAGGGTTCCATTACAGAGAATAAAAACTATTCTCTCTAATTTAACCAGAAAATGATCTGTTACCAGATACTACAAAATCTTTGGAAGGGCTGGAGAAGCAGATTCTAGGCTGGCTTAGCTTCCAGAAATAATTCCCAGCCCCTAGACTTACATGGTTTTTATAATGATCATAAAAGCTGCAATGGCCACCATTGGGGGCTGCCGTGTCAGGAATCTACTGACTATAAGACCATCCTACCTCTGCCACTATTTGTGCTGGCAAATAGATGTCTACCACTTCTCTTCCATTAATGCAATTACAAAAGCAAGTGTTATGTTGGCACATCTGATCGGTGGAACCAAAATTACATCTGAACCATAGCTGCAAGGGCCCGCTGCAAAGGTCGATTTCAGATTGTCAGCCTCTACAATATAGGAAGACTCATTTAGATGTTGGAATGAATTTGAGCAAGCTAATTCTAATATCCACCAAAAACAGCATTTCACATCAGCTAGAAAGGAAGGATTATTTAATACATGAGGCCAATGCATTTGGATGGCTAGTTGGGAAAAAAATTTGTTTAGATGTATAGCCTACACCATATAGCAAAAGTAACTGCATAAAAATTTAAAAGTTAAATTATAAAATTCACATTCAAAATGAAAGAGTATGAAGAAATATTTTCTAAGTACAAAAGAAACAAAAGAAATCCCATAGAGAAACATTAATAGATTGGATCCCAAAAGAATTCTGCATATAAAAAATAATGATTAGAATTAATACTTGCAAGAAAGGGACAAAGTATTAATGTTTGTCATACTGAAAATACTCTTGCAAATTGACCAAAAAACATTAAGACCCTGTAGATAGCTAGGCAAAGCACTCGAATGTAAAGATGTGAATAAGTAAATAAACAGTTACAAATAAAACGAAAGGTGGGGCCAAAATTAAAGAAAAATTCAAGACAAAAATGAAGTTATTTTAAAGCTTTAGTGGTCATAAATCTTTATATTTGTATAATATGTCATTGAAATATATAAAGTAAGAACTGCCAGGAGCATATGAAAAACTGACAGAAACACAATAGTTACGAGAAATTACACTAAGTCTTTGACAGTTCAAATAAGCAAAAGGTATTAATAGAATTTGAATAAAGCCTGATTTATTAGATACATATTAAACTTTTAATCTGATTAAAAGGTTGATTTATTAGATACATATTAAATTTTCAGTCTATTAGAGCAGCAGTCCCCAACATTTTTGGCACCAAGGGCCGGTTTCATGGAAGACAGTTTTTCCTTGGACAAGGGGCTGGGGGTGGAAGGATAGTTTTGGGATGATTCAAGAGCATTACATTTATTGTGCAGTCAACCCTTTCTGCTAATGATAATCTGTATTTGCAGCCACTCCCCAGCACTAGCATCACCACCTCAGCTTCACCTTAGATCATCAGGCATTAGATTCTCCTGAGGGTGCAACCTAGATCCCTGACATGCCCAGTTTGCAGTAGGGTTCGTGCTCCTTTAAGAATCTAATGCCACTGCTGATCAGACAGGAGGTGGAGCTCGTGCGGTGATGTGAGCCATGGGGAGCGGCTGTAAATACAGATGAAGCTTCGCTCTCTCACCCACCACTCACCTCCTGCTGTGCAGCCTGGTTCCTAACAGGCCATGGACCAGCACTTGTCCACAACCCCAGAGGTTGGGGACCACAGTATTAGAGAATGAACCTGCTTTTCCAACACACATGGAACATTTATGAAAAGTGATTGTATATTAGAACTCAAAGAAATCCAATTCTCAATATAAATTCAAAGGCAGAAAATGTACATCTTCATTGGTCACTATGCAATAAAACTAAGAAGTTAATAAGAAAAGTTTAAATGTTAAAACATAGCTACTTGAAAATTTCAAGTATCACTCTCTAAAATAACTCTTTGGTTAAGAGTAAATAGTAAATTACAATTTTAGACTGCCTGGGGAAAGTGACAATAAAACACACTTACCACAACATATTAAATGTGGCCAGCTAAAGCTATAATTGGGAAAAATGTATTTGTACAACTTTGGACTTTTTCATTAAACAAGAATGAAATGACTCTAATGTGCTAATCATTTAAATCAAGTGATACAAAAAGAAAAACCAAATAAGCCTTTAAAAAGCAAAAACATTGAATTAATAGATATTTCAAAACAAAAATTACTGAGTAGAAAACAAAAAATTATAAATAATACACTAAAAAGTCCTGGTTTTATTTTTAAGATATTTATTTGAGCAAGACTCTCTCAGCATAAGGAAAAAGAGAATATACATGTATATGAAAAGATAAAAAGAAAATAATACAGATACTGATGAGATTTTTAAAATTTTAAAGAAAATACAACACCCAATACCATGTCACTTTTAAAAATATGGTTGAAATGGCTGCTTTTCCAGGATAGAGAAAACTGACACAGAAATAAAAAACTGAATAGACTAACAACCTTGGAAGAAAATATAAATAGAACTAAGAAACTAGCCCAAACAAAAGAGCTGAGCCTAGACTATTCTACAAGTGAGTTCTTTAATGACTTGCAAAAAGTAGAAAATCCCATGTTATTCAAACTACTCTGGAGGACTAGAGGTAAAAATTGAAAGTGTTCCAATTTATTTTGTGAAGTCGACATAATGTTAATAATAAAATCTAAGAAGGTTAGCTCAAAAAATATCCACAGACCAATCTCATTTAATATATTAATAGATGCAAACATTCTAAATTAAATCCTAAAAAATCTAATTCAGTAGTATATTAAGTAAATAATCCACCAAATAGAATTTACTCCCAAAATGCAAGAATTGCTTAATCATAAAAAATTTACATATCATTAAGTTAAAGAGAAAAAAATATACTGTCACCTCAATAAATGCTGAAAAAGTCTTCAAGAAATTTAGCATCCATGCATGATTTTAAAAAAAAGAATCTGTTAATCCATCCATCAGTACTAGATGGATACTTTTTTTTTTTTTTTTTTTTTTTTGAGACAGAGTCTCACTCTGTTGCCCAGGCTAGAGTGAGTGCCATGGCGTCAGCTAGCTCACAGCAACCTCAAACTCCTGGGCTCAAGTGATCCTTCTGCCTCAGCCTCCCGAGTAGTTGGGACTACAGGCATGTGCCACCATGCCCGGCTAATTTTTTCTATATATTTTTAGTTGGCCAATTAATTTTCTATTTTAAGTAGAGACGGGGTCTCACTCTTGCTCAGGCTGGTTTTGAACTCCTGACCTTGAGCGATCCGCCTGCCTCAGCCTCCCAGAGTGCTAGGATTACAGGCGTGAGCCACCGTGCCCGGCCTAGATGGATACTTTTTAAAAATTTTCTTATTTTTAACTATTATGGGTACATAATAGTTGTATATCTTTATGGGGTACATGTGATGCTTTGATACAGGCATACAATGTGAATTAATCAAATCAGGGTAATTGAGGTATCCATCACCTCAGGCATTTAACATTTCTTTGTGTTAGGAACATTCCAATTCTATTCTTTTACTTATTTTAAAGTATACCCTAACTTATTGTTGATTATAGTCACTTTGTTGTGCTAACAAATCTTGTTCATTCTATTTAACTAACTGTATTTTTGCAACCCCACTTTATCCACACACACTCTTCGCAGCTACCCTTCCCAGAATCTGGTAACTACCATTTTACTCTCTGCCTCCATGAAATCAATTGTTAATATTTAGCTCCCACATATGAGTGAGAACATGCCAGATTGGTCTTTCTGTGTTTGGCTTATTTCACTTAACATAATGTTCTCCAGTTCCATCCATGTTGTTCCAAATGGCAGGATTTCATTTTTTAATGGCTATGTAATATTCCATTGTGTATATATACCACAATTTCTTTATCCATTCATCCATCCATGGACACTTAGGTTGATTCCATATCTTGGCTATTGTGACTAGTGCTGCAGTAAACACAGGAGTGCAGTTATCTTTTTGATATACTGAATTCCCATCCTTTGGATATATATCCAACAGTGGGATTGCTGGATCACATGGTAGTTCTATTTTTAGTTTTTTGAGGAATGTCCATACTGTTTTCCATAGTGGTTTCACTAATTTACATTCTTACTAACAGTGTCTAAGGGTTAGATGGATGGATACTTCTTAAACTGGTGAAATACTTTATTTCACTGGACATTATCATGTTTAATTGTGAAACACTATGTTGTGGCCCCTTCTTGGGGAGGAGAATGAACACAGAAGAGAAACAACAAACGACAGACACACAAAGACGGTACAAGACTGCAGCAGTTCCTGCCTGCAGCGTCTTTATTTTTAACACTGTTCGTTTGGCATCTGTCCCAGTCTACCCCAGCTTTTCTCACCGCTATTTTCTGTTCCCAGAATGTTTTCATCTCAGCATGGACTGGTTCTCACCGCGCTGCCTCAGGGAGTTGACGTTTGCGTCTCCTCCTTTGCCCTTTCCCGTTTGCAGGTCAAGGCACCCTGGCTTGTTTGCAAGTCACAAGGTGTCTTGAGGCCTATCAACAAGAAACAATTCATGTGAGAACAGGTGTTCCGAGGACTGCTTTGTTCTAACATGGCTGAGAGATGACCCAGTATCCACTACACACTAAAGGGATTTCCTTAGGTTAGGAGGAAGATACTACCCCTGTTGTTTTTCAATATTCAGAAAGGTATTTAAAAGAGATAATTGCTATACATGCTTTAAAAAGGAAAAACAATCATCAGATATTTGCCCTGATGTGATTGATTACCAAGAAAATCCAAGAGAATGAACTGGAAAGATATTATAATTGATAAGGAAGGTTAGTAAGGCAGATGAGAACAAAGTAAATATGAGAAAAGCTAGTAGCTTTTCTATATGTCACGGGAAAATGAATGGTTAGAAAACTATAAGGGGGAAATAACAATAAATATACACAGTCTACATCAAGAAAGCTTTGAAACTTTCAAAGGGACATACCGGAAGATTTGAATAAATGCAAAGGAATGCAATGACTCTGGAAGGGAAGATGCAATGTTATAAAAATATTAATTCTCTCTAAATAAATTTATAAATGTAATGTTTTTTCAGCCAAAACACCTACTGGATTTTTCATGTTTGGGAATCTGACAAAATGTTTCTAGAGTTCTTTAGAAGAATAAAGTAGAGAATAACCAAGACAATTAATGGGCTGGAAGGTGAAATGACAGGTGATTGAACTAAGAATAAGTGTAAGAATTAGTTAAACTGAACACAAAATCCAGAAGCAAATCTAAATAATGTAGGAATTCAGCAAAATGACAGATGCATAGAATTTCAAGTCTGTGGGATAAATACATATTTTTCAGTAAATAAAGTATTAGGAATAATTAGCCAATCATTTGGAAAAAGTGGAGTTAGAGCCCTACTTCATATAATATGGCAAAATTATAAGCTCATTAAATTCAAAATGTCCAATTTCAAATCAAAAGTTTATTATATCTCAAACAAGAAACAGTACAATTAATCGAAGTATGCCCATACACTGTCAAAACAGTTTTACCGTCTTAATGGTAGCTGGTTTATGCCAGCAGCGAAGAAACCTGGAGAGTGAGTAGCGACGAAATAGTGAAAGGCCTTTTCCACAGCCTGTTGAGAATTGAATAATTTTCCTTGCAAGAAGTGGTCCAAAGCCTGGAAGAAGTGGTAGTCAGTTGGTGCAAGGTCTGGTGAATACAGTGGATGACAGAAAGTTTCCAAGTCCAGCTCCTGTAGTTTGAGCACCATTGTTTTTTTGCAACATGTGGTCTTGCAAGAGGATTGGTCTGTCTCTATTGACTGATCTTGGCTGCTTAATTGCAAGCATCCTCATCATTTCATCCAATTGGTTGCAGTAGACATCTGTGTAATTGACCAGGTTTCATGAAGCTGTAGTCAATGACATCAGCACTGGACCACCAGACACCATTAGCTTTTTTTGATGAATATTCAGTTTTGGACTTTGTTGCAGCACTTCATCTTTATCCAACCATTGTGCCAAATGCTTGAAATGTCAAAAAGAATCTATTTTTTATCACACTTAACAATACGGTGTAGAAATGGTTTGCCTTTACATCGTGACAGCAAAGAAAGGCAAGCTTCAAGTCAATTTCTCTTCTGACACTTATTTCATGTGGTACCCATCTATCCAGCTTCTTTACCTTGCTAATTTGTTTCAAATG
>CAUYRT010092955.1:0-35231 GCA_963574885.1 Lepilemur ruficaudatus | reverse complement strand
GCATGGTGGCGCATGCCTGTAGTCCCAGCTACTCGGGAGGCTGAGGCAGAAGGATTGCTTGAGCCCAGGAGTTTGAGGTTGCTGTGAGCTAGGCTGATGCCAGGGCACTCACTCTAGCCCAGGCAACAGAGTGAGACTCTGTCTCAAAAAAAAAAAATAGTAAGTTATCGCAAGCAGCTGCCAACATATTATAGTATTAATAACACACAGAAAAATGATTCCTTCACTGACCACAAAGAAAACTCAGCCATAGCCAAGTGTTCTTCAAAAAGCTAAAAAAAAAAAGGTAGAATTAAAACTACTAACAATTTTTATACACATGAACTTCCTGACACCAACATCAATGCAGATAGAAAACATTCTTTGTAGAAAAATGACCTAGTTTCACAGTGAAAGATGATAAAAGTATGAGCTTAAAATATATGAATTTATCATTCTAAAGGAATGCTTTAAAACTAAGAAAGTGGCAGCTTTAGTAAATAATGTGGAAAGTTAGCTAAACCATAGTGTTCATATAGTATAACTGGATATTTTGTTCATATTGGATCATGATCTGACTATAAGAAAATCCAAATAGTTTAACGAGAAACTCCTGTTGGGTCTTGCAACGCAGTTTAACAGGAGTAGGTATTGCATATGCAAAGGCCTTTCAGGACTCTCGGTCTTCAGCTTTTGTCCGTTAGGAGATCCCAGGTCTGCAATTCCTGTAACTTTCAGGCCTGTTTCTAGACACTGTTAGCTATTAATAGTTCTTCTCAAATTTTAATGCACAAAAGAATCACCAGCAGAGCTTCTTTTAAATACCGGTTCTCAGCACCCAGCCCCCAAAATCCCAAATTAATAAGCCTCACTCCCAGCTCTGGTAGATCTTGGGCAGGGAACCTGCTGGCCCACATCACAGTCATGGGGAGCTCAGCTGGCTTGAGGTCCTGCCTACCCAGGGGAATACTCGGAATAGGGGTGGAGAGAAAAGAGGGAGGTCTGCTCCAGACTGCCTCATTGAAGGTCTCAGATGGCCCCACCTGCAGACTTTCTGGTTGAGTGGGGCCACTTCAGCACCTCTCTGGCAGCTTTGCCAAGAGGCAAGGAGCAGACCTTTGAGCCTAGCTGAGGCAGATCCCTTGCCAGCATTTGTGGAGCTCGAGGGCAGGCTCAGCCAACCCAGCTCTGCCCAGCCTCACTGCCCCACCCGGCCCTGCTGAGGTGGAGCATAAAGACTCACCTGGAAGTTCCAGGGCCCCACCCACCACCACCTGGGGCATTGGAGTGCTTCTCCTGAGGAACTAGAGCTGGTCACAGGACCCAAAAAACAGCATTGCAACTTGTTCCTTTTGGCAAGCGCCACCTACTTACTGACAGGGGAGGTCAATTTGCCCTTTACAGCATTTACTGACTCAGTCATATGGTGTGTGGTTGATTCTCACCCACAAGCATCGCCTACTGGCTCAGAGATTAAATTGGGTGTGTCATTATCTAAACAAAAGAAAATCCAAAGGTAAGAAGCAACAGCCGCTCCAGATGAGAAGGAATAAGCAATAGAACTTGGGAAGTATGAAGAATCACAGTGAAAGGACATCTGCAAAAGGGAACACCAGCTCTCTAGCAACGGATACCACCCAAAATCAGAATATTGAAATGACAGATGAAGAATTTCAAACATGGATTATAAGGAAGCCCAAATTAATGAGTCATATGTATGAGGACACCAGGTGGTGATTCTGATAGGGTGTTCTGTGTACTACAGAAAGAATTGGTGTAATTCTCAATGTGAACTTGATTTAGAAAGCTTAGAGGACTGAGCTGTAGCAACATGGTTTCTGAATACTATACAGCATTTGATAGGGCTTAATCCCAAACATGCCATTCCAAAAGGGAGACCAAATATTCATAGTTCCTGCTGGCTATACCAACTCCTATGGTATACTTTATTAACTGAAAATAATGAAAATAGCTAACACTTACAGATTGCTCATGATTTCCAATATACTGCAATAAGCTTTTTTATTTAGTTTTTTTAGTTTTTCAAAGTTTTTTTTTTTTTAATTTTTAAAATAACCCTTTGAGGCAGATAGGTGATATATTTGTTACCATTTTAAGATGATAAAACTGAAATTTAGGAAATTTAAGTAGTTAAAGATATTGGGCATTAAATAATCAAAAACCTCAAGAACTAAAAAATCAAATAGTTATATGTAATACCTACTTTAACTAAACCTTTATGTATTAGTAATCTATTGTTGCAAACATATTACCCCCAAATATTTTTTAATGTTGTAAATATTTTAAATAACCCACTGGTTCTCTTGCAAACAAACTACATGAATTGTAGTCCAGAGAGCCAGAGCCAGAGTCTGGATAATGAAGATACGTATTCAAAGATATACTAAAAACAATATCCCCAGACTATTTCATAATATAGTAAAAAGAATTTTGATTGTTTCAATCTTTTTTAATTTAAAAGAAGTAGACTTCATTTGGTAGAAGAATAATGCTATTAAAGGTTTTACTAATAATATACAAGAAAGTCATACCACACTGACAGTGGCAATGCAATTGAAAGGCAAAAAGAGTGCTATACCTGAATAGTGCACAGTCCAAATGAACACAAGAACAAGTCTGAATTTAATAGAAGAAGAAGAAGAGGAAGAAGCAAAAGATGGAGGAGGAGGAAGGGAAGAAAGGGGGTGAGAGGAGTAGAAGAAACATAATTCAAATTTATTCCTCTTTGGTGGTTTTAAGAAGTCACACAGATTTAGAACCTGGGCAAAGCCTACTTGTTTTCTATGATGATACATCACACATATTTCTGACAGAAAACAGAAATCCTCTTGGAGTTCCCAATAGCAGTTTGTGGGGCTGGTGGGAGGTGAAATTGTTTTGGCCACAAGCTGCCATTCTAATCCTGTCAAACCTTCCTCAGTGCACATGTCCTTGAGAGTCGATTCCAAGGGATTCTTGGGTTGATTTAACAGGTATCAATACAGGTGGGGCCGTGGAGTAAATGTCTGAAAAGTAAAAGAAGTTTTGACATAATTTAGGTCACCAAGGAAATATCCCATGACTCTTTTTTAAGGTGTTTGAAATATTAATAGCAAGGTTGAGGTTAATAGAATTATATTTTTTAAATGTAATTTAAAATATAACCCAAAATGCTGAGAAGCTGGTTTGCCCACTCACTCTTCCTGCTGAACTCCCTGACTACTTCTCCCACCCACTCTGTTGCCTCCTTCACCTTCCTAGTCATAGGAAACTATTTCGTTGCTGATATCTTCACCAGGGTATGGCCAGGGAAAACTCAAGCATATTAAATAGACTACTTGTCAGATGCATTATGGGAAGACAACTGAGATTTTGTTTGTTTGTTTGATTGCTTTTTGAATTAAGTGGGACTTCTAGTTATGGTAAGGTGAAGAGGTCAGCAAATCCTCTGTCCCCTCCCCATTCCAAAAAACTAGAAAACTAGGAAAAATTATCAAAAGAACCATTTCAAAGCTCTCTGATATGTTTTGCAAACATTTTTTTCTCAGTTTATCATTTGTCTCTTGCTAATAATGTTGCTTATAACGACTTTTCCATCAGAAATTTTTCATGTTTATATGGTTTACCTTTGGGGTTTATGTCATATTTATAAAGAGTTTTCGCATCCTGAGAGAAGGTCACTGAAAGACCAATTCACACTAGTCATTATCTTGCATTAGTTTTCTTAATTTTATTTTTGGCTTCTTGATGAGATTTGGAAGGCAACCTAGAGTCCTGGTGGGAGACTAGGATAATGGTCTAATGCCTGGCTAAGATTTGAAAAAATCTTAGTTTCATTAGCAGTGTATGTTAAAAATCCTCTACTTCTGTGGTAAGTTCCCATTTTGCTGTGTCTGAATATCACTTGGAAAGCTTATTTAAAATATTCCCCAGCCTGACTTCCAGAGATAGAATTAGGTGGAGCCTGGGAATCTGCCTTTTTAATCAAGTTCCAAATGATTGTGATATGAATTGTCTACCAGACACACTTTTAAAACCCTGGTTTGTGGGGAAGGGACATTTCTTTCCATTTGGTCATATTTAGGCTAGGGCTCCTATGCGGAAGCACAGTCAGTGTCCTAACAGGAGACAAATGTTACAGTCAAATTGAGATAAACTATTTGTGAGGATGGAAGCATGAGTGAGGGGGACACAGGGGAAAGTTAGAGACTGGTGCTATGCCCCCTAGGCCTGGAGGGATGAGGGGAGGGAATGAACGGTTACTGTAGCTGGAGAAAGTCTGGTATAGTTGGCCTCCTTGAGGCAGAGACATAGCCAATCCGAGTTGGAAACATGGGGAGTAAATACTCTGACTCCATTCCCTTCCCTGGATTTCCTGCCAGAGATTCCCAAGAGCCAAACTCAGCTGGAAGCTGGTGGGTGTGGCAGCCTTTGAGGTTGCCCATGGAGGTCAGCCTCCTGGGACAGGCAGTCTGATGAAAAAAAGTGGCAAGTGTATCTGGAGGGACAAACAGAGGATATCCAGCACAGAACCTATGGAAGAATTGCACCGCAGAATATAAAACATGTGACAGAGAAAGAAAAGCCATAGTGGAACAGGCAACCCAGTGATTCTTGAAGGGAAATTACAGGAAAGAATGTTGGGAGCAATACTTATGATCTAGTGTTTAAATAAGAAAACCGTATTTTCTGTCCCATAGATTGGAATTGTTACCGAAAGCTCTGCACTTGTCTTCGAGGCCCCATTAGAAGAAAGAAGATAAATGGTTTGATGAGAAGGAAAGAGGAGTTTATTAATTTGTCGGTAAACAAGGAGGATAGAGACTTTTGTCTGAAATGTCATTGTCCTAATAATATGTAGAAATACAGAGCTTTTAATGGGGGTGGGTGTCAGTTTTAGGCAATTGTTGTTCAATTACAGTTGATGATTCTGATTGTCCCATCTCCCCTGAAGACAATCCATCCTTCCTGGAGGATGTGACCTCCATCCACCTGGGAGGCCCACCCAACCTCCAAGACCCCCAGGACCTCTACCTGCCCAGTTAGGGTAGGGCAGGCAGTTTCCTCAAGCCAGCTCTTGCAGCACAAAGAACAAAAGACATTACCCTGCCCTTCCCAACCACTGGCCTGAGGCAGGGATGCAGGTTTTAGTTCTAAAAAAGGAGTGGAGGATGTTTTAAAGAGACAGAAAATATTTTTGCTTTTTTTTTCCCCTGGCCATTGCCTCTGTAACAGAACCAATTGTCTGTTCTTTAATTTGGGAAGTTATTACATGAAATGTTCTATGTTAGTTACACATTAAATCACAGTCTTAATGAAAAGTAAATTTATATAAAATTAAGTCTATCTTAATTCTAGGAAATTTTATTATTGTGTCTATATTACAACACACAAACCACAAACAATTTGTTCATTTTCCTGCTGGATCTTAGGCTTGCTTTGTGCTGTACCAGCTTGCCAATAAGAGTGAACCACAAATGCCAACAGAAATTGATAGTAATTACCCTAGAACCTGTCCTTTTCCTCACCCAACCAGCATTGGTTTGGATCCCATCTCTGTCAAGCTTGAAAGCTCTGGCCCTGAAAATTCTACCTCTATTCTGTATTAAACTTTTTGACTTCTTTTTGAGATAGACTTGGTATCTTAGCTCTGCATTGCTTATCAGTTATTCTTTGCCACCCAAAATTGCTAGGGATGATTTTGCTTTCTTGAGACTGAAAATATGACTGACTTTTTATATGTGTGTAACATTCAGAGTGATCTGGGAAGTGGCTATTTGCATTTCTAAATATCTTCATCAACAAGAATGAATCAGCAGTGGTGTTTTAGTGACATGTATAATTGTCAACATCTTACAGTCATTTCTGGTGTAACAAAGTAGTCACCCTTTCTCCCATGGATATAAGAAGGGAAATATTGACAGTGGGAATATGTAACAGAGGGAATAGCCTGATAAAATGGCAAAAATATTTTCTGTCTCTTTAAAACATCTTTCACTCCTTTTTTGGAACTAAAGCCTGCATCCCTGTCTCAGACCAGTGGTTGGGAGGAGCAGGTTGGTTAAATCTTTTGTTATTTGTGTTACAGGAGAAGGCTCTGCCCGGGAAGGAGGGAGGTTCTGGGTGGAGGTAACGGATTTGTTTTCAACAGAGATGGGATGATCAGAATCATCAACTGTACTTAAACGGCAATTGCCTGAAGCTGAAAACCCACCCTTTAAAAGCTCTCAATTCCTGCTTATTATTAGGATGATGGCATTTTTCAGCCAGAAGTCTCCATCCTCCCCCTTTGCTGGTAAAGTAATAAACTTCTCTTTCCTTCGCCTCAAAACACTTGTTCGTTCTTCTGATGTGGCCTTGAGGATAAGTAAGAGCTGAGCTTTCAGTAACACTGGTGGTGGCCTCCTAGTTCATTTAGTAAACACTGCATATGCACTATCATAGTAACTCAATTATTGTTAAGTGCACTGGCATCAATTAAAATGTTTTTCTTTTCCTTCCAAGATGTTCCTTTCCTCATCCCCCTAGATGCTGTCAGCATCCTAGATTCTACAGGAAGTCAAAATCTAATAAAAACAAAGCAATTGATATATTTATGCCTTGCCTTATGGAAAAATTTCATTAACAGGAAGGTAAAGGAAGCAAGGAGGGAGATAGTTACATTGAACTTAATTTTAACCAACAAAGATCTGGTTAATGATCTACAAGTGACCAAAACCTTGGGAGAGATGAATGATATCAGTTGGAGCTAGTCCCTGACCAGGCACCCTGCCGGACTCTGCATTGAGAGCAGTATACACAATGGCACAGCCTTGCCTTCACGGTGTTCATCAGCCAGTACTAGAAACAAACAGAACTGTGTGCAAATTTACAGAAAGTAGTGGTGTCAAAAGAACTTATGTAGTTTTACTTTGTAAATGCGAATCTATTGTTGAAATGTTTTACTTGTTAACACAGGGATGTGATTCAAAATGTGAAAGATGCAAAAGGAAATGCAATAGAAATTTCGTCACTTCTGTTCCTCAGCCACCAAATTCCCCTCCCTATGAGCAATCTATTTTACTGGTTTCTTGAAAATCCTTCCAGAGAAAATTCTAAGCATATGCAAACAAATGCAAATAACATATTTTATCAAACGTAAGATGCCATTGATTGTAAGATGTGCGAATATTATACATACTACTACAAAGGAAAAATTTTAAAACGTCCTGCCAATTAAACTATGATATGACATCTGTTATGCAATGCATTATACTTTCAGAGACAACAAAAATGTGAAAATGTGCGCATCTTAGAATCAATTAAATATGGTCTATATCTTTTCTTCCAATTTTACACAAAAATAGTATAGCCTATGTTTATAATTCTGCACCATGCCTGCCTCACTCAACAATAAATCTTCAAGCTTATCCGAAATCATCACCTAAGGCATTTCCTCTTTCCTTTTATGGCAGAGCAGTAAAAGGAGGACTTTAACAAGCATGTTCTGAGTCAAAAAATGAAGAAGGAAGGAAAAAGACATTCTTTGGAAAAGATAGTGAATAAACTGCAGATTATCAGAAGAAAAATCACAATGGCCCTCATTTTGCTTCTTTTTTCTCTGAGGATAAAGATCTTCAAATTGGAAAGTATAAAACATACCATGAAGAGGGATTCAAATCTGACATAAAAGAAAAAAATAGTAAGATGCTATCTGGACAGCTAACAGGAGTTAGAGTCTCTGAGTCTGAACAATGACAAACCCCATCACTGAAACACAAATGTGACAGAATCATTGTTGGGGTTTTTGTGAAATAATGATGAAAAGAAGAGGGGATTGAAGATGGGGTAAAGATTTTTACAAACATAGAAAATGCAGATTACAGGAAACACAGACTAGTAAAATATTTCCCATCCACAAGGTTTAAAATACATTATTAAACAGATGATTTATTATCATTTAAAGAGTAAAAATATCATGCATTTTTTTTTAATTTAAAGAAAAGGAAGTGATTAGAAGGAAACAGAATAGATTTTCCAGAAATATTATGCCATAGCCTGGTTGCAATTGTGGTGTGGGGAAAGAATTAGGGAGAGACTTGCTTTGGTAAATAATTAAATGATTGTGCTCTACATGGAACTTCCCCTCACCAATGCTCTGAGTGTCACACTGCAGAGAACAACAGGCCTAACAGGCTGAAAAATGGAATTGGATTCAAGTCCTGTTTCTGACAATACCTAGTGGCCTGGGGCAAATCACTTCATTTTGTGTTTCCTTCTCTGAAATAAGAAGGTTACATTTATTGATTCCTAAGCTTCTTTCTGTAATATTAATTACATTTTAACTATAATCTGATAGGTCAAGAGAATCTGTAAAACCTAGAGTTAGTGGATGTAAGCAAAATGTCTGATGTTTTTCACGCTATATATATTGGTGGAAACAATGAAGAAGTATGGGTTAGGTTCCCACCTAATTCCAATCAGGCTGACATTTGGGACCTCGTGAGAGACCCAGAGCAGAATCACTCAGCTAAGCCATTCCTGGATTCCTGACTCTGAGAATAGGTACAAGGTAATGTATGCTCTTATCTTTAAGCCACTAGGTTTTAGAGTAATTTGTTTCTAATGAGGACCTAGCAGCTGTGCGCAAGTATCTTCCAGCCTATGGAGGAGAGGGAAGACCTCTATATGACTCCAATAGGCAAAATCATGGTGGAAGTAGCTTTGGATTCTCATTTAAGAATAATTTTCTAATGGTCATAACTGATCCATATGAGAAGGGAACCCTTTAGGAGAGTTAACAGACAGGTCCCTGCTATGGCTTGCTGGCACTGTCAGAAATGTTGCTGTGGAGGTTCCTACATGGGAAGAGAGGATGTCTTCTTAGAGATGCCGTGGAGGGGGATCCTGTTTTAGGATACTTGATCTGCAACTCAAAGTGGACCACAGCTAAGCTCTTAAATGGATATAGAGAAATGTTCTCTCTACATGAAACTACAAGATATTAGAGTTTAAGATCTCTCCAGAGTGCTGATTGCTGAACAATGAGGCAGACAACTAACATCTCAGTGTGGCAAGCATTTTCACAGTGATGTTATTTACATCTGCACTAGCCTCTAGAGTTTTCAGTGTGCTTCCACTTACCTTCTCTGCTTTGCAGCCAACACTGTGAGTAGGTGGCAGGGATGTTGCCTTTTTTGTATGGATGAGGACACTGAGACTCAGAGCCATTAAGTGATTCATGAGGAATCACACAGCTGGTAACTAACTGGTCAGGCAGGGATTAAGCCTGGATCCCGTCCATGTTCTCAGAGAAATGTCACATGAAAGCTGAACTGCAGGTAAATAGATCCTGCTGGCTGGTGGGGACGGGGCCTCGTGGAGTGACCAGAGAAGTCTTTGGTAAACGTCAAAGCTAATTAGAGAGAACAAACCAGTGAAGGAGAGACAGGTCTTAACCCATATTTCCAGAACACTTTTCTACTAAACCAGTGAAGGAGAGACGGGTCTGAACCCATATTTCCAGAACACTTTTCCAGAGACAGCTTTCCACCTGCCTTTCTAAACCAATCTTATTAACTGAAGGAACTAGTGCGTGGTTGCTTAATTTGAAAATCAGACACTTGCACAGCTTTCTGTCCTGGAAAAAGACAGTTATCTCCTAAGGACAATAGGAGGCAAGGAGAAGGAAGAATGGTCTTCCCAAACTCTGGGGTACAAGAGAGAAATTGTGATGATAACCAGGAAATTGGGGATTTAAAACCTTATGTTACTTGTGGTAAGCTGAACTTTTTTTTCTTAAAAGCTTAGCTGCTGCTTACCGGGAAATTTCTTGTAAGTGTTGAAGGGAAAGGGAGACTCTGGCTTCCTTCCTAGTTACGCCACCCCTGAAAGCTAATGGCCCATGTTAAACAGGGTGAGTAGACCGTTTCCAGGATCGCATGTTCTGCAGGCTGAGGGAGGGCAGACTAGGGGCACAGGAGAGGTGAAATAGGAAAAGTCAACAATACGGCCTCCTTTTTCAAATAAACTTTTGGCTCACACCTGCATTGGTCACCAGCCCTGGGTAGAAGCAAGCCGCAAAGGCTGAGGTAGGCAAATACTCCTATTATCTTTTCATCTCGGAGTGATCAGTGGTCCCAGAGTAACTCAGCAGCTCAAGTCTCCAGTGAGCCGTTAAAGCTCTGTGTCATTTCATACTCAGAGTGGTGTCTCTTCCTTAAACAATCATCTCGGACACATTTCATCGGAGAGTTGATTGCTCCTTTTCAGGGACTCTGAAGACATTCTCCTGCTGCCTGTGGGGAAAGAGCAACAGAGGCTTCCCTGAACAATGAACCTGAAGCTTCCCTCATTCATCCTTTGCCCTCAACCATGAGCCTTTTGCAACTTCCAAAGGGAGGCAGCAATTCCTAGTGTAGAAAACATGGCCTTTGGAGCCAACTAGACCACCTGGAATCCTATTTCCATCACTTACAAGCTGCGTGATTACAGGCACGTTATGTCCCTTCCTAGCCTCAGTTTCCACATATATAAAATAGAATGGTACTACTACTTACTTCATGGGATTCTTGTGAGGATTGACTGAGATTGTTTATGTCAAACACCTATCATGGATCCAGGTTCACAATACTTGCACAACAAATATTAATTCCTTGTCTTTCTAGCTATGCCAGAGTCTTCAACTATGTCAGTTACCTGGGTGGATTCCCCTGGGGGAGTGAATCCACCAAATGTACCCTTCTTCTTATGATGGAAACATAAAGGCCCATAGAGAGACATTCCTGAGCTTTGCCCCTAGGAATGAGAAATGTTTGTGCTGAACAACCACCATACTCTTGTGTCTGGCTTCCCTTTGTCTAGGGGCATGCACCTGAAAGACAAATGGCCAAGGTGAGGAGTGACGGTGCCTGCTAGGACCAGGATGAAATGTGTGACTAGGAGGACTTACGAGCTGCTCTTTGACTATGAAGCAGGGCACGGGCTACCTGGCCCATTTAGAGTCAAAGCTGGGACACTAAGGAGAGGCTGAGCATCGGCAAACAGAGTCACGAGTTCCTCTTCCTGACTCCCGGGCTTCCCTTTTTGAGTCTTTATTTCTTTTACCCACTCAGCAAGCCAATGCCACCTGGATTCGTTTCCTGTGGTTGTTGCAACAAATTACCACAAAATGGGAGGTTTAAAGCAACGGAAATTTGTTCTTTCACAGATCTGGAGTCCAGACGCCCCAGATCAAGATGTTACAGGGCCTTCTTCCCTCCAGAGGCTCTAGAGGAGAGTTCTTCTTGCCTCTTCCAGCTTCTGGAGCTGTTGATGTTCTTTGGACTCCTTGGCTCATAGCCTTATCACTCCATCTCTGCCTCCAGCTTCACCTCACTTTCTCCTCTGTGTCTGTATTAATCTCTCACGGCTTTACTCTTGCAGGGATACTTGTCTTATAAAGGATACTTACTTTACTCATAAGGATAAGGGTCTGAATTTAGGGCCCACTTGAGTAATTCAAGATGATTTCCTCATCTGAAGACCTTTACTTTCATTACATTTGCAAAGACCTTTTTTCCAAATAAGGTGACAGTCACAGTTCCAAGGATTAGGTTCCATAGATTACAACATGGACGTATCTTGGGGCGGGGGGGGCACATGCAATGCACTATATCACCTAAACCCTTTTAGAGAACTGACCAACTAATTCACACAATGTGAGTCCACGATTACCCCTTCTGGGGTTATTTGTATTATAAATATATTAACCTAAAAGGAAAGGGCAATGAAATCTTCAAAAGGAAAAATAATCACCAATAGTGATATTTTAGGTGCTAGCAAGAAACTGTTTCTGTTTATTATTTTCTTCTCATCAGTGAGAAAGGTTTTCCAGAACACTCCCCTCTCCCACTTCTTACTGTGTAGCTTTGTATCATATGTTCATTCCTATACTAACCACAAGCAAGAGGGAGGCATATACCTCCCATAATTGGCTTAGACTGATCAGGAATTCACTCCAGGTTGGGGAAGTAGGGAGGAGCCAGCCTCTGAGAAACACGTAACCTCCCATCAACAGCAGAACAAAACAATCCCAAACAAGGAAGTGGAAGTTGGTGAACAGTTGTTGGAAGGCAGCACCAGTGCCAGTGTCTACATTCCATGTGAGCTACCTCCTCTCCCACCAGCCGTAGGGCTGACCCTTGCTGCTCTACCACATAGAAATTACCTAGCTGTGAGCACTTGGCTAAAAGACATAAAAAGGTATTTAACATTTTTGCATGTGCTATCCTGAAATGCAAGAGGCTATGGAAGAAGGCATTTGAATGAAGTGCAAGTGAATTATTTTTCAGTATTTTTTCAAAAGATACTTACCTTGTCATCAGACAAATAGCCATGCATGTCCACTCAGTATTTTAAAAATACCGAGGTTTCAGGCCGGGCGCGGTGGCTCACGCCTGTAATCCTAGCATTCTGGGAGGCCAAGGCGGGTAGATTGCTCAAGGTCAGGAGTTCGAAACCAGCCTGAGCAAGAGCGAGACCCCGTCTCTACTAATAATAGAAAGATATTAGTTGGCCAGCTAAATATATATAGAAAAAATTAGCCGGGCATGGTGGCGCATGCCTGTAATCCCAGCTACTTGGGAGGCTGAGGCAGAAGGAGCGCTTGAGCCCAGGAGTTTAAGGTTGCTGTGAGCTAGGCTAACGCCACGGCACTCTAGCCCGGGCAACAAAGTGAGACTCTGTCTCAAAAAAATATAAATAAATAAAAAATAAAAATACTGAGGTTTCAAAGCACTGGGAAAAAAGTTCTTTTCAAAACTCAAAATGTTTCCTTAGAAAAATGATTGTGTGTTTAGATATCACCTGAAAATGGGTTGGCAAGAATTTAGAAGATGAATCAAGATATCTGCATTTAAATCAGCCTGGAGACTATAGGATAATTATTAATAGCTATAGCTGAGTCAGCCCAATTCTGAACCTATGAGCTGCAGGTAACAAAGGGTAAACTTCCCTCCTGTGGAAATGTCGAAGCAGCAGTTTTCAGGGGGCAGCCCGACTCTTTAGTCAGCCAGGAAGACAACTCACTAGCTCTACACTCATGGGTCTTCTATGTGCATTTAATGCTGTATGAGTTATGCCCTATGAGATACTCTGCCTTGCATTGTTCTTGTCTTATTACTCTTGCCTTTCAAGTCTACCTCAAGTTCCACTGAAGAACAAAGTAGGCTCTGGGCATCGTACCCCCTGAGCAGCACTGATAAGAGTCCAGGTTCGGGCACTGGTGCACTGGGAGAAAAACCATTACTTCATTATGCAGTTGTACTGCCATGGGATGTATCTTATCGCACTCATGCTATTACGCCAGAGACCTCCAACTGGCAACCCACAGTTTAACTTCTTAACTTTTAAATTAATTGTTTAAAATTTTAAAACAAAAGAAGTAATGTTTGTATTTGAATATTTGTTCTGTCCTTCCCACTCTCTTATCTCCTTCCAGGATTCCAATTTCACGTATATTAGGCTGCTTAAAGTTCTCCAGCTCAGTGATGCCCTTTGCATTAAAATCTTTTTTTTTTCTATGTGTTTCATTTTGCATACTTTCTTTTTTCTTTTCTTCCTTCTTATTTATTTATTTATTTTGTCAGGGTCTTACTCTGTCACCCAGGCTGGAGTGCAGTGGTGTCATCTTAGCTCACTGCAACCTCAAACTCCTGGGCTCAAGCAGTCCTCCTGCTTCAGCCTCCCGAGTAGCTGGGACTACAGGTACACGCACCATGCCTGGCTAATTTTTGTATTTTTTTGTAGAGACGGGGTCTCACTCTTGCTCAGGCTGGTCCGAACTGCTGAGCTCAAGCAATTCTCCCACCTCAGTCTCCCAGAGTGCTAGGATTACAGGCATGTGCCAAGGCACCTGGCCCATTCTGGATAATTTCTATTGCTATGTCTTCAAACACGCTTAATTGTTTCTTAGGCAGTGTCTGTATCATTAATCTCCCCCAATAATGTTTTTCTTCTCAGATATTGTAGTTTATATCTCTGGAGTTTTTACTTGGGTCTTTTGAATATTATTTTTTTTTGTCTCTAGCCTTTTGAATATTTGGAATTCAGTTATAATAATTGTTTTAATATCCTTGTCTGCTAATTCTAACATCCATGCCAGTTCTACATCAGTTCTAATTGATTGATTTTTTTTTTCTTACTATGGGGCATATTTTCTTGCTTCTTTGCAAACTGGTAATTTAAAAAAAATTTTTTTAGGGAGCTCTGTCACCCAGGCTGGAGTGGAGTGGTATGATCATAGCTCACTGCAACCTCTAATTCCTGGGCTCAAGCCATCCTCCCTTCTCAGCCTCTTGAGTAGCTGGGATTATAGGCATGTGCCACCACACCCAGCTAATTTTTTAAAAATTTTTTGTAGAGATGGGGTCTCACTATGTTGCCCAGGCTGGTCTTGAACTCTTGGTCTTAAGCTCAAGCCACTTAGGCTTGAGCTACCGTATCCAGCCATAATTTTTGATTGGATGCCAGACATTGTGAATTTTAACTTGTACAATAAGCATTTTTATATTCCCTTAAATATTAATTTTCTTAAGCCTTATTCTGGGGCACAGATGCGTAGCTTGGAAATAGTTTGGTCCTCTTGAATCTTGTTTTTAAAATTGTTAGGCAGAGCTAGATCAGTGCTCATTCTAGGGCTGATTATTCTTCACCACTAATGCAAGACCTTTCTAAATGTTCTACTCAATGTGCTGTGAATCCTGAGCTTTCCATTCTGGCTGATGGGAGAGAGGCACTGTTCTCAGTCCTGTGGGAGCACAAGCACTATGCCCTCTCGTCCTTTCAGGTGGTCGTTTCCCAGGCTTCAGGTGGTTTCCCCACACCCAAGCACTGGGGATGAATTCACAGATGAATACCTGACGGAACCCACTTCACGTATGCAGAGAAGCCCCTCTGTGCAGTACTTGCCTCTGCAATACTGCGTCATGCAAGCTGTAGCATGGTGGCCTTCCCACGTCAGCTCTGTCTCCTCAGCTCAGCAGTCTACCAGGCAGTGCCTGCGCTCCCCTCACTGCACTCCAGCCTGGAAACCCTCTCGATGCATTAAGCTGGGCCCATAGAGCTCTCACCTTCTTTGTTTTCCATCTCTTCTGATTACTCTTCCTTGTTGCCTGACATCAGCATCTTGCAAAATCATTGTCTCACATATTTTGCCCTTTTTATGGTTGTTTCAGATGAGAGGACAAATCCTGTCTCTGTTATTTTGTCTTATTTGGAAGTGGAAGTTTTTCTTGTTCTTTGTAAATGTCATTTTTATTTTTACTTCACATAATAAAATAATACATGTTTAAAATGTATTAAAAGTTACATCTAGATAGGTTGAGGCATCCAGTTCTGGAAAGTTGGAGTAAGCAACTAAAAACCTGAACAGAATGCTTGGAGAAGCAATCTGAAGTCTCTGGAAAGCAAATGCTAGCAGACATATGAGGGAAGGAAATCAGAGCTAGAAGTACTTATGACCTGGTGGTGAGTTTTCTTAATTTTTTTCTCTTCCACATCTCCCAGTCTGAACTCAAACAAAGACCAAATCCAAGAACTATGTACCAGGCATGTCCCAAGGAAAGCCTTTTCTTTCTGGTCTGAGGAGCAGGAAGGGAGGGTGCCCTATGAGATGCAGAGATTTGGGAAAAATCCCCTCCCTCTTTTTAATTTTCTCTTAGCCCCAGGCAAGCCCCAGACACAAAACCACGATCGATCCTGAGATGACTGGATGGCAGCTGGGCAGTGATGACAGTGGCTGCCAATAGACACCTAAAACCCACAGGTAGGGGAATGCTTCTCTCTGATCATTGGAACTGTGGTCCTAAAAATATAGGGAGAATCTTCATTGCTTTTTTTTCTCTGTATATCCTCCTGCTGCTTGTCCCCAGAGGTAGACTCACTTGCAGGAAAGAAATGGCAGAGCAAGGAGCCTAAAACCCTGGAATCCTACTCAGAAGACCCAGAAGGGGGGCCTTTTTATTTATATTTAAAACAATTGAAAAAATACTAAGTATATTTTACGACCATAATGGAATTAAACTAAATCTCAATAACGGAAAGCTATCTGGAAAATCCCCTAACACTTGGAAATCCAAATAATACTTACACATAATCCATGGATCAAAGAGGAAATGTCAAGGAAAATTAGAAAGTATTTTGAACTAAATGAAAATGATACAGCTAAAGCAATGGTTAGAGGGAAAGTTTTAGCTCTAAATGCTTAAATTAGAAAAGAATAAAAAGAAAACTGCAGACTGATATCCTTCATGAATATAGATGCAAAAATTCTTTAAAAACTAGCAAATCAAGTATAGCAATGTATAAAAATAATAATTATCATGTTCAAGCGGCATTTGTTCTAGAAAGACAATGCTGGCTCAACAATTTAAAATCAATCAGTATAATCTACTGTATTAATAGACTAAAGAAAAAAATGATCTTACCAATTGTCACAGAAAAAGCATTTGATAAATTTCAACATCCATTCATGATAAATAATTTGTTTAAGCTCTTTTTTTTTTTTTTTGAGACAAATTCTCACTCTGTTACCCAGTCCAGAGTGCAGTAGCATCATCATAGCTCATTGCAACCTCAAACTCCTGGGCTCAAGCAATCCTTTCCTCTTGAGTAGCTGAGACTACAGGTATGTGGCAACATGCCTGGCTAATTTTTCTATTTTTTGTAGAGATGAGGTCTTGCTATGTTGCTCAGGCTGGTCTCAAACTCCTACCTCTGGCGATCCTCCCCTCCCCCTATCAACCTACCCCCTCCCCACCACCAGGGCTTTCCAAAGTGTTAGGATTATTGGCCCGTGCCACCACACCTGGTCCATGACAAATAATTTTTTAGTATAATTATGTCCCATTATGCTAAAAATTATTTGTTGTTTACCTGAAATTCAAATTTAACTGGGTGGCCTGTATATTATTTGGCAATCCTACAAGACCCAAATTGATTTTATAAACTTAATGTAACAACTATCAAAATCGCAGCAGGAGTTTTTTTCAATATAGGTAAGCAGATTCCAAAATATATAAAAAGCTAAAGCACCTAGAATAACCAAAACAATTTGAAAAAGAAGAACAGGGTTAGAGCACTCACACTAACTGATTTTAAAACTTAATCTAAAGCTAAGTAATCAAGACACTGTGGTATTGGTGAAACTATGTACCACATAGATCAATGGAACAAAATAGAGAAACACATAGATCAATGAAAGAAAACAGAGAGTCAAGAAATAGATCCAGGCCAGGTGCGGTGGCTCATGCCTGTAATCCTAGTACTCTGGGAGGCCAAGTCGGGAGGACTGCTTGAGCTCAGGAGCTTAAGACCAGCCTGAGCAAGAGCAAGAGCCCGGTTCTACTAAAAATAGAAAAAATTAGCCCAGTGTGGTACTAGGTGCCTGTAGTCTCAGCTACTCTGGAGGCTGAGACAGGAGGATTGTTTGAATCAAAGAGTTTGAGGTTGCAGTGAGCTATGATGATGCCATGGCACTCTGGCCCAGGTGACAGAGTGAGACTCTGTTTCAGGAAAAAAAAAAAAATAGATCCATGCAGATATGATCAATTGTTTTTGTAGATAGATTCTTTTATTGGGATAAAATTGACATAACATAAAAATACATCATTTAAACCATTTTTAAGTATAAAATTTATGAACAATTTTTGACAAAGGTATTAAGGCAATTCCATGGACAAAGGGTAGTCTTTTCAACAAATGGAACAACTGGATATCCATATGCAAAAAAAGAAAAGAACCATGACCTATATATCAGAGTATAGTTTATAAAAAATTAACCTCAAATGAAGGTTAATCTAATGTAAAACCCAAAACCATATTATTTAAAAATATAGGAAAAAATGACTGTCACCCTGAGTTAGACAAAAATTCTTAGATATGACATCAAAAGCCAATTTGTAAAAAAAACCAATGATATATTAGACTTAAAATTAAAACTTTTTCTGCAGAAAACATTGTTAAGAGAAATAAAAGATGAGCTACAAACTGGAATCAAATATTAGCAAATCACATATCCAACAAAGGACGTATATCCAGAATATGCAAATAACTTTCAAAACTCAAGAGTAAGAAAACGACAACCCAATTTTAAAAAATAGACAAAATATTTGAATCAACATTTCAACAAAGAAGTCACACAAGTGGTAGATAAGCACATGAAAAGATGCTCAAAATCATTAGTCCTTAGGGAAATGAAAATTAAAACCACAATAACATACTATTACACATGTATTAGAATGACTAAGAATAAAACACCACCACCAACAGCACCACCAAATGGATATGCCAAGAGCTGGTGAGGATGCAGAGCGACTCATTGCTGGTGGGAATGCAACATGGTAGACACTCTGAAAACAGTCTGTCAGTTTCTAATCAGCTTTTACATATATTTACAATACAACCCAGCAATCCCACTCCTAGACATTTACCCTAGAAAAATGAAAACCGATGCTCACACAGAAACTTACATGTGGGTGTTTATAGCACCTTTATTCATAATCACCCAAAACTGGAAACACTTTAAATGCACTCAATGAATGAATGGCTAAGTAAACTGTAGTGCATTCATTCAATGAATCATACTCCGCAAAAAAAAAAAAAAAAAAAAAAAGGGACAAATTATTGATACGATGAACAACATGGATGAAGCTCAAAGACATTTTGCTGAGTGAAAGAAAGGAACCAGTCTCAGAAGGTATGAATCATTTATAAGACATTCTGGAAAAGGTAACACTATAGAGTTGAAGAACTAATCAGTGGTTGCCAGAGGTTAGATTTTATTAGAAATGGCAACATGAGAGAAATTTGGGGGGTGAGGTGAAGTGTTCTGTATTCTGATTGTGTTCTAATTGGGGTGCTGGTTGCACAAATCTGTACATGTGTTAAAGCTCAAAGAACTGTACACACATACACACACAAATAAATTTTACTCTTTGTAAATAAAAGGAAAAGAGGACACACATATTGATGATGTGTGCTCAAATGTCGTTAGAGATACATCATCAAAAATGGTGTTTTGATGCCTTTGGTAACAAAAAGAAAAAAAAAAGTCTGGAAGTGGGACAGGTTCCTCATTTTACAGTTGGGGAAACTTCAACCAAAGAGTGAAAGTGACTTAATCAAGGCCACAAGAAGTATGAAGCAACCACAGGAGTAGGTTTTTTCTCTGAAAAGTTTTCTGATACCTATTGCCTACTCCAGACCTATCCAGGCAGATTTAACTTGGCCTGTGTTTTTCTTCAGTGAATATCTCAATTCAGAATTTTCTGTGAAAGACAGGATAGATGGTTAAGACAAAAGAACATGTAACAAAATGGTTACATGTGCAAGTTAAAACAAAAGCAGTATAAATGAATATATATACACTATATATCTCCTCCCATTTTGCAGAATGTGGCTCGGCATAAGCCCGGCTCCTGATGGACAGACCTATGGCTGACTATGAGGGGAGATGTTTGCAGGAAGCCTGAGATTGCAAAACAAACAGACAAACAAATGGGTGGGCTCTGGAGCTGGACCACTCATCAATGAGTCCAGGCCGTGCTACTGGCTGTGGGCCCTGGGGATATTGCTTAGTTTTGGCCACCTTAGTTGCTTCATTTGTAAAATGTTCCCTAGTTTATGTACTACTAAGAAATTAAAAAAAACTCACCAGAAATTATAGTATAACAGTAATTTCTTATCATGGATTATAAGATGCTAATATGTGATTTTAAAAATGTGTGTCTTAGAATTGTAGAAATAGGGTAATATTAATACCCATTTCACTGGGCTATTTTGATGTCTAAAATAGTTGTTACATGTTAATGTCTGGCACATAATTCTCAACCAAAAGTTGTTAGCTATGATTAGTGTTGTTATTATTACCATTACTACTATTGCTATTTTAAGAATGAATAGTGGAACCTGTATTGGAATATTATTAATTGTAAAATTTATCTCACCCGCCCTCCGTCTGCAGGCCCTACCCACTTTGCTGTTGAATTTTCAAGCTCTGGCACATGCAAACACAGAATGTGTGGATGTCCCCAGGGGACAAAGAGAGAAACATTTACCACTTCACAATTCTTGTTAGAGAGAACCCAAATGACACGCTAAATGCCGTGATGGCAGGGTCAGAGCTTGTATCAGCATTCATGCTGGGTCCCACGAGATGAGTGAGGCAGGGTGGCAACTTTAATTGAGCCGTGTGTGTGTCAATCCTGCCCTGAAGCACTGGGGACAGGTGGCTGTGTCCAGGGTGGCAAAAACACGGACCTGGGCTGCAGTTCTGGGTCTGTCACTTGCCAACAATGGCACTTTAGGCACCTGCCTCAAGCTCATTTCAGTCTCAGTTTCTTCTCTGTGAGACAGAGATAAATAATTACTGCTTTACAGCCCTGAGAGGGAGATAGATAAATTAGGGTTCCATTTGGGTTAAATGGCTGGAAAAGTTGACCATACCTGCAAGGGGAAGCCAGTTAGCCACATTATTTGTTTTCTTATATTTTTATTTATATTGTTATTCAAATTCTTTGAATGCAGTTCTATATCTTATTGTATTAATAGGAAGGAGCAGTGAATAGGGGGATACCCAGACCCAGTCTCAGGGGCATTCTTAGTGGGGTGCTGAGTCCAGGACGAATCCCTTTGTGTGCCCTGACCCTTCACACCAAAAGCCCATTATCCAGGAGCCACCTTGGGGGAAGGAGGGAGCTGTCAGTGCTAGAGATAAAAGAATTAAGAATGATTATTCCATAGGCAGGTGTATATAAAGAAAAGGAAACTAGCATTTCCTGAGAACTACTGATGCCAGGTACTGTACTTGTCTGTAATCAATGCCCATTGTGATCCTGTAAGATTGCTGCTACAAACCCCCGTTACATTTGAAGAAACTGGGGCCCACTGAGAGGAAGGTAATTTGCCAAGATCCTACAATTGAGTGGCTGAGCTTCCAAGTTGGATTTTTCCTGCACACTAAGCTGAGCTGTAGGGACTAGTACCTCATGCTAGCCATCCAGATTGCCCAGGTGACAGTGCTGAGGATTCTCCCTGAGAACCATTGGTCAGCTGAAGATCCTTTCTTCCTTTCATCCAACAAAAGTTGATTGGAGCCCAGCATGTGCTTTAGATACTAGTAATACCCCAAGGAATCTGACACGTGATGTCTGATTCCAGGAGTTTGCAGAGTGGTGGGAAAGGCCACAGGTGGACCCAGGTTTCATGGGGCCTGAAGCTTGAACAATTTGAAGAGTCCTCTTTATGAAAAAGGACACAAAATTAGGAACAGGGCCTCAGAGGGAGCACAAGCAAACGAGGGGCCCTAAAGCTCAAGCTTTCTTAGCATCAATGTAATTCTGCTTTTGGGGAAAACAAACAGAGGTCACAGTAAAACGTATTCAGGGCTATTGGGGGATCAGGGGAGGCTCTTAGAAGAAATGCCACCTAAGCTGAGACCCATAGGGTAGGGTGGGAGTCCTGGCAGAGGGAATAACAGGTGCAGGACCCAGGGAAGGCCCAGCGGCTGGCATGGTTTTCACGAGGTGAGGAGGACAGTATCCTTTTCTCCTCCCTTCACTAGACCAGGGACTGTCCCAAAGTGCACGGCTGCTGCACGTAGGACGGAAGAAGGTATTCAGAACACCATTATTGCCCCTGAGGAACTTGGAGCCACCAGGGTACCCTGCTGAACACTTTCTTCCTGAGGGGCACTAACTTCATCCCACCTGTAGGTTAGGGTAGATGTCACTCAAGTTCTTCCAGCGCTCAGAGCTCAGGAGCGTCGGGCCGGGCGCGCTGGCGCCCACCAGAGGGCGCTGTAGGCTCGCGGAGTCGGGCGCTGGCGTCCCGGGGCCCAGCGGAGCGGCCCGGCGCTTGGTTACTGCGGGCTGGGGCCATGCGGGGTGGGAGACCCAATGGTCCCCAAAGCACTCACTTGGGCAAGGAGGGGCGAGAGACCGACGAGAGCACTATTTGTGACACTCTTCTTATTTCAAATGTACATAGAGCACGAAGTTGCATCTAGCGTGCCCAAGATACCTGGGTACCAAGATTTAAGACAGGACCAAATAACTATACCACAGCGTAGTGGGAAGAAGTTTTAAAAAGAACTCAGGATGAAGTGGTAGGAGAGTTCGGAGGGGCGGGGGGCGCTACAGCTTCAGCTAGGGGAATGAGGCCCACACCATAGGATTTGGGCCTTAAAGGAGAGACAGAGTTGGCATCACATGTATTGCAACAGAACCCTGAATTTAACCAGTTCTCCTTACACATTCTGTTACCTAAATGATTATCAGTGACAAAAGGCCATAGTCCCTGCCCTCCAGCCCCAGCTTATTGATCCTGTAGGTAAATCAGAAGTAGTGATGGATTAATCAAATGTCCAGAATATGCCAGAGATATACAACCTAGTCTGAATAGTCAATCAGTCATTCTGCTAATTGATAACACATCCACAGGGGAGCCTGTGGAAACAGCTGCTACACTGGGTACAGGTATCCTAAAACCATATGCTGAAGATACATTAATACATCTATTGATATTAGGAGAGAAGACGCAAAAATGTAGAAGTTGAGAAACAGTAAAGTCTTTTTTAAAGAGTGATATCATCAAAACAACTTAAGGAAGAATTCTATCAATGATCACAATCCCCCTGAAAATTATTGTAATTATACTATTGTTATAGCTTATATTATTATAAGAACTATATTACACTGTGCTAAGGCTAGTTTAATTTGGAACCAATAAATTAAAACAAACCTAGACCTTGCATTTGCAGAAATTTTGTTTCACAGGAGTTAAAATGTAATTGAAGTTATTATCATTAAATGGTGTTGCATGGATTTCAGCATGACAATGTAGAAAAAGAAATAAAGTTAGAGAACATAAAACTTGAGCCTAGACCTCTAATCAGTATTTTGGCTTTTTAAATGTTTTCTATTTTGGCAAGTCAGTTAACATTTTTAAGCCTCAGTTTCCTCATTTAATAGATGAATTTAATAACAATAAAGAATACAGACTGATCTCTCAAATACTGCAGAGTATAGCAAACAAGTCTTCTCAGTTCTGTTGTATCCAAATGCACTTAGTGCTGTCTCAGTTCTAAAGTGGCTTTAAGGGCCAGGCGCGGTGGCTCACGCCTGTAATCCTAGCACTCTGGGAGGCCGAGGTGGGTGGATAGCTCAAGGTCAGGAGTTCAAGACCAGCCTGAGCAAGAGTGAGACCCCGTCTCTACTATAAATAGAAAGAAATTAATTGGACAACTAAAAATACACATAAAAAATTAGCTGGGCATGGTGGCGCATGCCTGTAGTCCCAGCTACTCGGGAGGCTGAGGCAGGAGGATTGCTTGAGCCCAGGAGTTTGAGGTTGCTGTGAGCTAGGCTGATGCCACGGCACTCTACAGCTCGAGCAACAGAGTGAGACTCTGTCTCAAAAAAAAAAAAAAAAAAAATACTGTAAACAGAACTGCAGTGTGACATTTCTGAACTGGAGCACTTCACTGCCAAACCCCAGAACACTTTTTCTTCTGGCATAGTGAACAGTAACATTCAAGATGGTGACTGTTCCATCAGCCTGCATTTCATAATTATAGACGTATGTACTCTCTGGCCCAACATTCCCACTTCTGTGAATTTATTCTACAGAGAGAACATGTATGAATGCAAATACAAAGACACAGGTTTAATTCCCTATAGCACTGTCTATTAAAACAAAAGATTAAAAGAACCCAAACATTCATCAACAAGGGACTAGTTAAGTAAGTAATGAGACAGCCATATAATAGAATATTATGGAGCCATAAAAAAGAACGAAAAAGCCCTCCTTATGCTGATATAGAAAGATCTCATAAATACATTAAGGGACATAAACTAGACTAAGAACAATAAGGTTGGTATGTACTTTTCTGTTTTTAAACAAACAGGAAAATAAGAATGTACGTTCATATTTGCTTACCTTGGACAAGAAGTAGAAACTATTCAGGAGGGGGAAAGAAGTGGGAGGAAATCTTTCCATTTAATGCCTTTTTAGAAAAATATTTTTATACATAAAAATTTTTTTAGAGACAGGGCTAGAGTGCAGTGACATGATCATAGCTCAATATAACCTCAAGCAATCCTCCTGCCTCAGCCTCCCCAGTAGCTAGGACTATAAGAATAGTCCATGCCCAGCTAATTTTTTAAATTATCTATAGAGACGGGTCTCGCCATGTTGCCCAGGCTGGTCTTGAACTCCTGGCCTCAAGTGACCCTCCTGCCCTGGCCTCTCAAAGTGCTGGGATTACAGGTACAAGCCACTGTGCCCAGCCTAAAACTACCATGATTTGTTACTCCTTCTTCTGATTAAAATGAGGCCTGTCAAGTCTTAAGAAACTCCAGATAGGTAACCTAATTCCAGATGATTAAAATACTCATCTAAGCAATGTTTTTCTAAGAATGCTTCAGTCAAAAATTGGAATATTGTATTTATTGACAAGAAAAAAAATTATTAAGAGATCTATAAAAATTTTCCAGTACTTATCCAAGAATCCCAAATCGGTCACTTAAATAATTCTGTAAACCTAGGCAGTGGGAAAGCTGTCAGTAGGTTTATACCTTGTCAACACCAAGCATAAATTCACATTACACAAAACAGGGCCCCTATATGCTCCCAGGAGGCAGAGTTTTAAAGAGTTTAAGAGTTTAAAACGGCATCAGATGGATGAATGTCAAATGCATGATGCTAAGTGGCAGAACCCAGTCTTGAGAATTTATATGCTGTATGATGCGATGTACATGACAATTCGAAAAAGGCAAAAATATAGGAACAGAGAACAGATCAGGGGTTAGGGATGAGGGGAGGTCTGAACACAAAGGAGCAGCATGACGGAATTCTTTGGGGTATTAGAATTGTTCTATATCCTGCCTGTGGTAGTTACAAGAATCTAGACACATGTAAAAATTCATGAAACTATATATAAATTATGTATTTTACTATTTATAAATTTCTTTTTTTAAAGATGAGGTCCATGTTGCCCAGGATGGTCTCAAATTCCTGGGTTCAAGCAATCTGCCCGCCTCAGTTTTCTAAGTAGCTGGGACCATAGGTGCATGTCACTGTGCCCAGCGCTATTTATAAATTTGAAAAAATTAAAAGAAAAAAAGGTTTCTAAAATGTAGGTATTGGCAATATTCTAGCTTAATGTGGGCAGTGGTTTCACAGGTATTCACTGTATGATTATTTGTACACACATATTTCATACTCTTCTCTGCAGATATGAACTATTTTATAATTTTAACAAATTATAAAAAAAGACACCAAGTGCCACCTCCCCAGCACCCCCACCACTCCCATAACACCCACTTCTAATGTATGTACAGTGAAAGGAGGAAGCAGCAATCGCATACTGCAGGTGTTCAGCGTGCCCTATCAAGGGAGTTTTTAGAGAAAATGTATTGCAGCAGAAAAAGGCATGATGCAAGAGTGATGGGGGGAAGGGCAGTAAGAACTGAGGGGCTGCTTTTAGAAAGTGTGCCATAGTAACATCTGTTTCTAAGACTGTATGCCCACATGGTTCCTAAGATTACAAAAGTATTTTTTAAAATCTTTACTTTTTAGTCTACTCAGAGCAAGTTCAGCACACAGTGTGGCATTTCTATGTTTACAAAGCAATGTGTGGTCTTAGGCTATGAGCTACCCCCACATCCCAGGGCAAAGGTTTTGCACAGGAGAATGCAAAAGGGTCTTTGACCTGTGGTTAGCAGGTGCTTACTGATTCAAGGCAGACAGGCTCAGACCAGTGGTGTCCCAAATAAAGACTATGCCCACATACTTACTACCACCCCTGGAACTGTGACATAACCAAGCAACAAAGTTTCCCAGTGAATGTCAACTACCTTACACAGCCAATGGTAATTGACCTCGTATCCTTGAGATGAAAGGAGATGCTGACCTAGACTATATTTTTCACTCCAAATAGTAAGTAAAACCCACAATTCTACAGTAAAGGTCTTCCAAGGCACTCCTGAGTGAAGATGGGAGCTAACGGGGAAAATCAGCAAAGCAACAGACTTTGCCCAGGTCACCAAAAATGGCCTTGACATCCTCAGGGGAATAAAATATTGCATCTTCCTTTGACAAAACGTAACCATGTTCATTGTTCTTATAAATATGCCATCCTAGTCAATGAAATGTTTTTGCTGCTCTGAGACCCACATACCTTCAGGGCTGAGAAAAAAACAAGGTGTCTTGCCCAATGGTCTGGGTTCACTTCCTGAGAACACAGTTCATAAAAAAAACATCTCCATAAAACTGTACTAAACTAGTCTTGGAAAGACCAAAGCCCCTAAGCAAGGCAGTGATGGCTTCTGAGTGGAATGAAGAGCCCTCCCCAAACCTGGCACCCACTCCCACCTTCCTCACGGTCTCCAGCTCCTGCTGCTTGTTTTCGTTGGCCACCTGGAGCTCCTTCATCTGTCGTTCCAGCTCCTCCTGCTCAGCCAGCAGCTTCTTTCGGAGTTCTTTCCGGCGTTGGCGGGCTTCTTTGTGTGGTGGGGGGCTGCTCAGCTTCAACAGATGGATAGTAGAATGAATGGCTATAAAAGGTATAGGAGAAAAAATGGGAAATAGTCTTTATTCTTTTTCAAAAACAATTTATACAACCCTTTTACTGTACCTTTCTAATCTATAGAGGTTTTTTTGTTTGTTTTTTTTTTAAAGACAGAGTCTTGCTGTATTGCCCAGGCTGGCCTCGAACTCCTGGGCTCAAGCAGTCCTCCCACTTGAACCTCCCAAGTAGCTGGGACTACAAGTGCTCACCACGACACCCAGCTTGAAATATTCTTTATTCTTTGCAACCCTAACATGCAAATGGCACAGTGGTAAGAAACCAGACAGGAAAGCAGAAGGCCCAGTGTAGATTATAATTTTGCCACTCAGCAGTGGTGTGACCTTGAGCAAGTCACATGATCTCTTGCACCTTCAGTTTCCTCATCTCTAAAATGAGAAGAATGATTTATAAAGTCCCTTCCAGCTCCAAAATTCCGTAACTATATCTGTGTTTAAAGAGATACTTGATTTGAGAATACTGGACACATTTTTTCCTTTTTGGGTCAGTACAGTTGAAAGAACACAATTTAAGAACTTATGGCGATACTTTCAACTCCCTCCTTTATAATTCTCATAAAGCCAAATAAGAATAAGACATGGTAAGGCCAGAGATTCAAAGTTCCTGATATCTGATTTGCACACTTTTGCAGTTAATCTCCCCTCCTCCTCTATGTCTTATGAAACCATCTCCCTATACAGTCCCTTCCTGAGATAATAGATAACAGTAGTTGTCATTTATTTTAAAAATAAAATATATACCTTTACATGCATTATCTAACTTTTACATGAAATCTGACTTCTTTCCTGATATTTTTGTTACTTAAATGTAACTTTTTGAACAGCTAATACTTTCACATTGTTCAAATTCAAAAAGCATTTAAGTCCCCCTCCTATTTCTATCCTCCAATACTGGGTTACCCTCCCCGCTAGCAACTGATGCTAACAGTTTCTTGTACATCTTTCCTAAGATATTTTAAGCCTATACAAATAAATACGTATATATGTCTTCCACCTTCTTTTGACACAAATGGTGGCACAACCCACTCTTCTGAGTCTGGGTTTTTTCCCTTTATTTATCTTAAAGAGTTTTCCGTATCAGTACATAAAGTATTGCACAGTACACCACTGTGCAGCTATACCATAATTTATTCAACCATTTCCCAATTAATGGACACTTACGCTGTTTGCAATCTATGTCAGTTTGAAAATGTGTGAGTATATCTGTCATTATCTATTTTTTAACCCTCACAACAACCCTGAGAAGTAGGTACTATTATTATCCCCATTCTGCAGAAGAGGAAAACAGTCACAGAATTCACAACTTAACCCAAGAGACCCAGGAAAGAACAGTCAAACCCAGGTACACATGCCTCAAATTCTTAAACATATCAAAAATGACCATAATCTCCAATACAACACAATTCTACCTATGTCTAAGAATATAACATTCAGAATCTCCTTTTAGGATTAAATATATATACACACATACAGTGTTTCATTTTTTACTAATTTTGGAATAATGTAATACTTTAGTTTAAAAGTTATTAATTCAAAAGATTGCATTCTTAAGATGTTTGAAACTAATGATTTCTTGCGGAAGTTATGAATCTTGAAAATCACTTGAAGTATTCCAAAGCTATTATATAATTCCTCTTTCGTTTCACTATTACTAAAAACTCAAGATGGCCACTTTAAAATACTTCATAATCTTTAAAAGGGGAAATTCTATACTTTTTTAAAATAGTAAGAATAAATAAAACCTGAAGTCTCCCATTTATAACTTATCCACAAATTCGTTATGCAAATAAAATTGATAAAAAAATTAGAGAACACAAAATTTGTTTGTTTTTTTTTGTTTTGTTTTTTGAGATAGGGTCTCATCCTGTTGCCTGAGCAAGAGTGAGTGGTGTCACTGCAACCTTACATTCCAGGGCTCAAGCGATCCTCCTGCCTCAGCCTCCCAAGTAGCTGGGGAGACTACAGGAAGGCACCACCACACCCAGCTAATTTTTCTATTTTTTGTAGAGACGGGGGTCTTGCTCTTGTTCAGGCTGGTCTCAAACTCCTGACCTCAAGCAATCCTCCCATCTCAGCCTCTCAAAGTGTGAGGATTACAGGTGTGAGCCACTGCACCCGGCCTCAATGTGTTTTTCTTTCATGTAGAAATAACTATAGACAATGAAGAAGCAACGCCTTAGCATCTTTCATGAGATTCAAAAACAGAAGGTCAGAGCTGTCAAGTATATCATGGCAAATAATAAAAATCACCTTACCCTGAATCCACTCTTGTTTCTTCTTCTTATCTGAAGCACTGATTTCAAAGGTCTTATCGAAACATTTTATGAGAAAAAGGCATTTCTTTCCATCTCTGTCAGGCAAGGACTAAAACAGAAAGCAAAATGAGATCTTTAAAATTTTAAAGTATTTAAATTCAATTTAATCTTAATTGTTTATAGATATCTGCCTCATTGAAACTCAATGTCAATGAAAAATACCTATAAATGCATATTACTGATTTACTAATGTTGTACCCCAGGCAATATCATAACAATGAACCCTGACTGGTATTACTACATCTGGACTAGAAGAACTATAAACATCTGTTGGGAATGCCATAGTTTGGGCTCTCCTGAGCATAGCCACTCTTGTACCCGAGCACATCGCTTGCAGGAACCCTGGAAGGTACATTACAGAGTTGCTACAAGAGGTATTGACTCCTATGGGATATGAGGCTTCTAAGGGAAGGTGATTCCTACATCTGCCTGTTGTGGCTTCCTCTCCTTATACCTAGGATGCTGTGGCTGGCAACCTGTGGTTCCAGTCCCTTATCATTATGAGCAGACTAGTATGGTCTATGGGATCTTGTGGGTCTCCACGTTTAGTAAAATCTAAGATGATCCCTTTGTGAGCACTGCACACCTCAAGGCATTAATGTATCTCTACCATTTCATTCACCAAAATATATTACAGTTTATGAGTAAGAACTTAGGTATTTAAATGTTCTTCAACAAATACAGACATGGGAACAATTCATATAAAAATTAAAAACTCAAAAATGTACGTTCTTGAAAACTTCACTTCTTTACAGAATTAGTACCTATGAATAAAGTGTCCTAAAAGTCACACAAAGTATTCAAAGGTAATGCTTACATCTTCTATTTATTGTACTCAAAATGTCCCATATTTTCTGACATATTCAGAATTTCAAATATTATCTTACTGAACACTTTTTGTACTTAATTATCTTTTTTATGACTCTATTTTATTCAATAAATGACTTCAGTGTTCAAACAAATTAGATTCAATCCTCATACTCTGTTCACAAGTATAAGATTGAAAATAAATTCACATTAAAAAATTTTTTTCAGCTATCTTTAATTTTTGGTTTAGAAATTAAAGCAACTATATGCCTACAATATTTCAGAAATGTAAATTTGGGGATAATTTTAAGGCTCTAGAAGGAAGAGGATGAGAAACTACTTAAGCAGCAGGGGGCAGCACCAGGTAATCTTGTGAAGAAGTAACAGCAGCCTTCCTTACCTCTACACAGCAATTTTCATCCAAGAGAATGTCTCCTTTCTTATCTTTCAGATCCTCACTCACATAATAAGAAATTATGTTGGGTTTTAGTACAAACCAGCGTTCAGTCCAGTTTTTCCGTCTATGGCCTTTTTTCATCATGTAACCCTATGGAAGATTAAACCTGATATAAAAGTTTGTCCTTTTATTTGTAAGAGCTGATATCTCTTCCTTGATATCCTTGCCTACTCCATTATTGGACATACGACCCTAAATACATGATTATCAATGGTTCTTGCCCTTGGTGGGTCATGGACCACCAAGAATTTCTGAAGGCCAAGGGTACCAACCCAGATTCATGCACTCACATGCAGACAAAAGGTTGCACAAAATTTCACATACTTCAGAGACAATCCCTCCCTAAAGTGATAAACAGTTAACAGACTTAGAAACCCCAGATGTCGTTTTTTTTTTAAAAAAAAAAAAAAAAAAAACTATCTTTTAGAGATACCTATTTATAGATAAAATGAATACCTGGAATCTGCTTCAAAATACAGGAGAGGCAAAAGTAGGTGGGGTAGAATTGACCATGTGTTGGTGGTTAGTAGGGCTAGGTGATAGGTACATGGAAATCGATTATACTATTGTCTATTTTGTATTTTTAGAAAAAGAAAGGACCTCTAACAGTAATTCTCAGTAAATTAAAACCTCAATAAATGAAAATGCTAAAGGTGTCAACTTGGCCAAGTATATCTTCTCAACCAAATATTCAAGGATTTCTACTTCTGGTGCCAACCTACCTTTCTACCTGACCTCTCACTATTCTGAAGGATGAACTCTGTTCCAGACAAGCAGAAATGTACTAGACCAGGAGTTAGAATAGTGGCTTCTAAGCTCACACTCACTAGGCCTGTATTTCCTTCCCACATACCAGTTTCAGGGGTGTGTAATTCAAATTTTTTACTTCAGCAAAATAACACATTATTATAGGGCAAAGCCCATCAGGGTTGTTTGAGAATAGCTGATATTTTTAATATTAAATCTGTAAGTGCTGATAACCTACAGCAGGTTATACATATCATTAAATACATATAATATTAACTTGACTATAAGTTTCATTTGATTATTATACTAAGTTCTAATCATATTATTAATATTTATTCAATTTCCTAAACCTTGGACATTTAAACCAAAAGTATTTCATACTGCAATTCAACTGTAGTCTTATATTCTGCCATCCTAACAAGCCCTGAAGCCCTCTTCAGACAGAGACCATATTTCATACCTCTTTGCAGCACCAAAAACCTACACAAATTAAGACTCAATTAATGTTTATTGATGGGCTCCATTAGGAAAAAAAAGCAAAGATAATGTCACCTACTGAACAAAAAAAAAGGAGAAAGTAAGGAAATCCCAAATCAGAGTTATTATTTGATATAACAATGTTAAGAAGTTTCAAAGATCCATCAAAAAATTATAAGTTCTATTTAACAAGCATTAAGCTTCCCATATGTATATCATATGCTGTGCTGGATGCTGAGAAAATAATGATCATAGTCTAAATAACACAAATGCAACTTTGCTTTATAAAGGTATTTTTTCTCAGAAGTAGGGTAATTTTTCTGATTTTATAAAAACAATACAAAATCATGTACAAGGTCCAATAATACAGAAGAAAAATAAGAAAAAAATAAAATTCACCAAAAGCCCACAATCCAGAGGTGATCACTGTGAGCATTCTGGCACACATCCTTCCAGACAGCTCTACACACATGCATCACGTTACACGAAAGCGATTACAAAGATATTACCTATTTAGCAACATTTTTTTTTTACTGAACAATTTGTCATGGAGATATTTCCAAATCAATGGGTATGGATGTAGACATGACAGGAAGGTGCTTTAAAAACAGTTTGGAAATGTCATTATTTAAATAGTTCTCTCAGGGTGGTTCATGCCTGCAATCCTAGAACATTGGGAGCCCAAGGCAGGCATCACTTGAGGCCAAGAGCATAAGACCAGTCTGAGCAACATAAAGAGACCCCATCTCTACAAAAAATTTTTTAAAAATTAGCTGGGCATGGTGGTCCCAGCTACTAAGGAGGCTGAGGTGGGAGGATTGCTTAAGCCTTAGAAGGTTGAGGTTACAGTGAGCTATGATGATGCCACTGCACTCTAGTCCAGGCAACAGAGCAAGACCCAGTCTCCAACAACTACAAAAAAAGTTCTCTTAAAATAGTATCTTTCCAATTCTTAACCATACTATAAAATTGTACTGTAATTCTTTAAAGTGAAAGCCTAATACAAGACTGGGAAAATAAGAAACTTTATTCCTGTTCTAAATCAACATAACAGATAAAGCATAAGTTCTAAATTAGTATAAGAGACTAAGATGACTTATATATATCTTTGTGACGAAAATAATTTCAAAATGTCAAATTCTAAAGAGGAAAAATACAGTGTTACAGGATTCTTACCTGTTTCAACACATCTAATATAAGCTCATTAAAGACTTCATTAATTGCCATAGACACTGTCTGACGATCCATGCCTTTGCTAAACTGTCCATTTCCAATGAGCTCAATAAGTTCCCACACAGAAAGGCCATCTTTATTGTCATCGAAGTTGATTTTATAATGTTCAAATTGTTCTTGCTGCCAACCTCCTCCCATAGCTTCTGTAAGTTTCTTCAGCAGGTATTCAATCTATATAAAGAATAAAAAATTATTTCTTAGTTTAAAAAAAAACTTTTTAACATAAGTATGTGTTTACATTATTTACACTGATATGATCAACTTAGGAAATAGTCTTTACAGTTCCAAAAATGCATATCTTTAAAGAATCTCTTAATATCAAGGAGAGGGGTATAGATAAAATGCCACTAGCTCTATATTAGCCTAGAATAAATAAAAAAATCAAAAACTGGCAACCTTATAATAATACAGTATATTTGTATATGGAACTAAAGCAAACTGCACATAAACAACCATATACAAACTAATGAATGAGATTTTATTACTCTGTTAGATAAATATTTCAACATATCAGAACATTAATCTTACTGAACATGTAAGCGCTAAATTAAGCAAACATTTCAAAGTAGTATGAACAAGTTATTGCCCAATTTACAAATCCTTCACATAAGCCAATTATTTGAAATTCATGCTGCTTCCTTGCATTAGAACACTGACAATGTTGTAAATAATGGTTGAATTCCAAGCCTGAGCTGGAAAAGCTTACTAAATCCTGAAGCCTTTGTGTAACAGATAGTAGAAAATACTGCTATTGAAATAACAGCAGTTAAACAAAACAGTAAGGCAGTAATATTGAATGAGAAATTGATATCTCATCATCTGGAAGGTGTCCTACAGAGCGCTCTCAAACTCAACATGTCCAAAAATGAATGAATCATCTCTGCCTTCCAAATGGCTTTCCCCTCCATTATTGCTTACTGCTAGGAACAACACCATTTGTACATTCACACAGGATTCCTGTTGCCCACTCCCTCACATCAAATCAGCAACAAAATCCTGCTGTTTTTTTTCCCTCCCTGGATGAGTGTTTTTCAAACTGTGGGTTATGGCCCACTGGATGTCAACTTAGTGGGGTTGTAATTAGCATTTTTTTAATGGAATGAAAAATATTTGAGTTCATCCACAATAAAAACCCGTGTTGTTTTGTGATAAGTTTTGTTTTGTGTGTGCACGTGTCTGTGTGTGCTTGGTCATGATATAAAACATTCTATCCTCCTACGGGTTGCAGTTGAAAAAGAATGAAAAACTTTGTCCCAGATAGTTCTCAAATCCATCCCTCCTACTCCATCTACCTTTGGTCAGGCCTCCAAGTTGGTATCCTGCCTCCAGTGCCCCTTTTATGTCTATTCTTCCAGAGGGATTTTTCTTAAACAAAAACCTGAGCCTGACACTCCCCTCTATAAACCCTTCTCTGGCTCCCTATCACCTCAAAGACAGAGGCCAAGCTCCTCTGCATCCCTTGGGGATCACACCACAGCCTGTTTTCTCAAACGTGTCTTCTATTATGCCCCTCCTCAGATTTTAAACTCCACCAAGACCACCAATACCATAGATCAGGGGTCACAAACCTTTACTGTAAAGGGATGTATAGTAAAATAGTTAGGCTTCGTGTCTATCACATGTTCTTCTTTGGTTTTGGTTTTTTTTAGAACAATGCTTTAGAAATGTAAAAACTATTCTTAGCACATGGGCTGTACGAATATAGGCTGTGGACCTGATTTAGCCAGCAAATTGTAGTTGGCCAACACTTTCCATAGATTGTAAGTAGTCTACCCACTTAACATACTTTTTTTTATGCTTCCGTGTCTTTCCCCTCTGCATCCTCTCTGTCTAGAATACCTTTTCCCAATTCTCTACCCAGCTAAATGGTATTTTTTCAAGTCCTACACCCTCTAGAATATTCCTACTCAAGATGAAGTATGTGTACCAGAAGCCATGGCATCACCTGGAAGCTTGTTGCAAATGAAGACTCTCAGACCCACCCCACCAAAGACCCAAAAATCACAATCTGCATTTTGATCAGAACACCTGGTATTTCCATATGCACACTAAAGTTTGATAAGCATCACTCTAGCAAACCTGCTCTGACCAACCCTAATCCAGGTCAGGTTTCTTTTCCATGTCACTGCACTTAGCATACTGTATTGAAATCATATTTTTACTTGTTTGCTTCTCTACCATTTTCCAAATTCCTGGTAAGAGGGACCATGTCCCACACATATTTGAATACCCTAAGCTCAACATGGTACTTCAATTTGCTAAACTGAAAGGAACTAAGCTAAGCTTCAATTTTCTCATCTATGAAATGGTCATAACAATACTTGTCATATAGAACTACTATGGAAGTCCAGGCGTGGTGGCTCATGCCTGTAATCCTAGCACTCTGGGAGGCCAAGGCAGGCGGATCGCTCAAGGTCAGGAGTTCGAAACCAGCCCCGTCTCTACTAAAAAACAGAAAGAAATTAATTGGTCAGCTAAAAAATATATATATATAAAAAATTAGCCATGCATGGTGGTGCATGCCTGTGGTCCCAGCTACTCAGGAGGCTGAGGCAGAAGGATCGCTTGAGTCCAGGAGTTTGAGGTTGCTGTGAGCGAGGCTGACACCGCGG
>CAUYRT010092954.1:0-30333 GCA_963574885.1 Lepilemur ruficaudatus | reverse complement strand
CAAACTCCTGGGCTCAGGCGATCCTCCTGCCTCAGTCTCCCAAGTAGCTGGGACTACAGGCATGTGCCACCATGCCTGGCTAATTTTTTCTATATATATTTTTAGTTGTCCAATTAATTTCTTTCTATTTTTAGTAGAGACGGGGTCTCGCTCTTGCTCAGGCTGGTTTCGAACTCCTGCCCTTGAGTGATCCACCTGCTTTGGCCTCCCAGAGTGCTAGGATTACAGGCGTGAGCCACCGCGCCCGGCCCAGGCAGCTCTTTTTAGACATTTGGGGAGGGCTTCTGTAAAGAAACTTCCTTACACCTGGTTGAGCCTAGTGTGAACGTGGGGATTGCAGGTGGAGAAAGACCTCCCAGGCAGAAGGAGAAGCCAAGTGCAAAGGTGTGTGGCCACTAGGAGGGCAGAGGCGTAGTTTGGAGTAGCCAGAACATGAACTTCATAGGAATTGGGAGGAGAGTTAAGGCTCAGAGAACAGATGACAGGCAGGTAATTAAGGTCCTTTTGGACTTTGCTAAGGACTGTAGTAGCAATGGGGAACATTCAGAGTGTGGAGCTCGAGAGTACTAGGATGAGATTTGTGTTTTTAGGCAAAGCTACTCTGGCATATAAAGAACACATGGGAAGTGAGGGAGACTGGTTACAAAGTTCTTGATGTTGCAGGCAGAAGATGATGAAGGTCTCATGAAGTTCTTAGAGCAGCAACTGGCGTGCATTCAGTGTGATGTAGATGTTTATAACGTAAATGACTGAAAACAGAAACATTCATGATGGGAGGAGAGCACAAAATCAGAGAGACGTTTTACATGTAGGATTACAGCGTCTTCTTGGATGAGTGGTGATGTCATTCTGGGACAAGGGGCAGGTGGGGTTAGGTGGAGGTTGAATAGGGGTCACAGTTCTGTCTGGACGTGTCATCTGTGTGGAGCTCCTGGATCATCCATCAGGCAACTGGAAATACAGGTCTTGGGCTCAGCAGAGACCTCAGCCTGGAAGAACACGTTTAGAAATCATCAGCATCTAGTTAGGGAAGAGAAAGAGATCATCCCAGGAAAGGAAATAAAGCAAGAAGGGAAAATGGTCACAAATAGACACCATCACGTGCTGTTGAGTCCCTGTGGCACCAGTGGTCTCACCATTGATGTTGGAGTTAAAATAGAGAAGAGAGTTCCTTTCAAATTCTGGTTAATTTAGTCTTGTATTAACATTTGCTGACTAACCAACTGGTAAATATCCCAGGGAAATATTACATTATTTTTGTTTTATTGAAAAAAAAAGAATATAAACTATTCCATCACTATTCAGGGAATGCTAAATGGTGTCCATAAAGTAGTTTAATAAAATGTCCTTTCTGCTGTCAGTATCCACGGCCACCAACTTTGAAGTCAGGCATCGCCAAGGATGACTTGCGCATCTCTGGCTTCCCCCGAACACCGAAACTTTGCAGCGTTGGGCATAGCTGTTCTGTCTCAATATTGTATGACACTCAGTGGGACTTGAGATTTGGGGACTCTTTAGGAGTTGGAGTAGAGCATCATTCTGCCCCGAACCTAGACACCGCCATAAAAAAACCAAACAGGCTGCTCTTACCAGCAGTGTGGGTTCCTGAATAATATCATGGGGCAATAATAAATCGCACATCTGTGAATTCTCTTTGCAATTCCAGGTCCTTAAGCACCGTAGTATTTAAAGCTGCCTCTCTGGCCGCTTGGCATGTCTGAGTGATTGCAGGCAGCTGTCGGTCTTTAGCGGGAGCTGTCCTCTTTAGCCGTACGGTGCATCAGGGAAGACTGGAGACACGTCACACGCGTGCACGAGAAACAGCGCTTCCAGCAGTGGCATCTTCCAAGTGATAAAAATAACTCAGCTTTAGTCCGTAGCCCTGAAGTCAAGTGTCCCCTTTCACTTCCTGTTCTCCATTGGTATTCTCCAAGGGGACATCTTGTCTTCCACGGTTAGGAATGGGATGTTTCTGTTCTCAGTGATGTAACCGTCTTAATTTCTGTCTGCTTTGCCTCTTGCCATGTATTTTGGAGGTCTTTACCTCCCGATCACGTGCATTGTACAGCCTCTTGTCTGCTGTTCATTCCTACAGCAGGAATTTGACAGCCGCCTGCCTGCCAGGGGCAGGTTAGTTAGCAGAGGTGCTTACACTTTGATTCCCGTTTTTCTCCCAGTTTTTTAGACCTTCGCTGTTTCATTGGCGGGCAGCAGCTTTCAGGTCAGGAATTCCCTTAAAGGTCTTGCTTTATTTTATTCCCAGGTGTCACAGAAGGCTCTCTCAGGTCTTATATTCTGATAACAGATAGATGTATTTCTTCCAAAATATCGGATCCGCTTTTAGATTTTGAAGTTTTTCATCAGTCTCCTTTTGGAAACCTTTATCGACGTGCGAATATGATTCCTCCTTTTCCCTCGGCTCTGGGCTGAGCTGCTTCTCAAGAGCTCTCGATGAAGCCTGCGTAAGCGAGCGGAGAAGGGACGACAGTGGGTGTTATTAATCATTGAAAGATGCGGCTGCCAGCGGTGTCACCTCCTGTGTCAACCGCCCACCGCAGACCTGGCAAAGTGCCGAGGTGCCGTGGGCACCGCCCCCACACGTGCGCTGCTGGCCCTGCGCTGTCCCCGTCATGTCGAGACAGGGTGGTGTCCCTCTCCGGCACGCCGTGGCCGCCATGCAGCTCACTCCCTGTGGTGCAAAAACTCCCCTTGTAGCTGCTAAAATAACTGAGCGCTTGGCTCTTGAGGGAAACAAAGGAATGTTAGGTCACTGCCCGAATCTTAGGGTGACTGCCTGAGCCGTAGAAAGCTCTTCTTGATTTCTGGAGCCATGTTCAATGGACCTATGACATTTAAAATTGTAAAAGAAAAATACAGCCTAAGACAATTAGGTTCAACAAACCGATTTCTCTGTTCTTACGTATGAAAACTGTTGTGTGCATGGTATGGTTTTTACTGCTAAGCGGTGTAAGGAGCCTTCTGTGGAATTCTCTGGGCTTTTCCTCCCCATCTTTTTCCAGCCTCCTCTCTTTTCAGCGTCCTGTGCTAACCGATAGCACATGTGTTTCAGAATGGAACCTGGAAAAGGAATGCGGACGGCCCTCGTATGGCTATACCATTCCACATTCCATATGCCGCTGGATAATACGCCGGCTCACCCGTCCCGAGTTACCCCAGAAAGGGGGAATTTGGATTGGAAAGGAATCAAAGGCTTCGTGGAACTCGTATAATTGACTGCAGTTAAACAGTAATAGGGTGGTCTGGACAACTGGACGGAGGCCAGGTTCGAAATCACAGGCAGCCTCCTCTGCCCTTCCAGAGCGAGGGCGAGGTCTGCTACGCAGAGAACAGGGCGGACCGTCAACTTCCTGGGGGTTTGATCCAAACGTGGGTCCTCAGCTTTGCCTTTTGTTCCCTGGGAGGGACAGAGATACTGAATCCAGGCAGAAAAACCTGTGCTGATCCGTCATAACCATCCGCACGATCTTCTTTTATCTCCCCAGTCCTCCTCGGAAACAGGGCTCTGAAATAAGTACTTGGTTGCATCTAATGAATGTCAGCCAAGGTCCACGGCACCTTCATTTCCTTTGTCCCTTGCACCTGACATAATGTCTAGCACAACCTCGTTGCTGGACGGATGAATGAATGAATGGCAGTGGTGGAAAAAAAAAAAGAAAATGTTAGTGAATGGAGGAAAAGGTGAAAACAGCAAGTTCTAGTTCTGAGGATAAGGGTACACGCTCAGTGCGATGGAGGAAGAAATACAGGATGACTATAAAGTTTTCCAAACTGTGTTCCACGGAACAGTGGACGTGGCAGATTACGTGCGTTTGTGTGTGCATGCACATATACACACACACAGAGGCTCCCGTGGTCTGACTGATGTCATGCACTGCGGGATCCACAGTGTGTGTTTGTGTACCGAAGTCTCTGAAAAGACCTACAGGAAAGGTAACCTGATGAACCTTTATTTACTCGGCCTCTCCCTGTTGCATTTGACCGTGGAACTCCCCGCATCACACCTCTCCACATTCCAGAGCCCTCTGAGCACACTTTGGCCAAAATTTATAAAATCATCACAGGCTCGAGTCCAGCCGACCTGGGTTCGAATCTCGGTTTACCACATAGTGTGTGCTCCTGAGTCAGATTACGAAAGCTCTGGTCCCCTTGCTTGTTCTATAAGATGAGGATAATGTCACCTCCTGAAATGTGAGGCTTAAACCAGGTAATGCAGGCAAACCTTTTGTACACCAGCACAGGGTGGGTCTTCCCTGGTTGGTCATTTCCATTCTAATGCGTCGCTTTTCTCTGCGCCACGCTGCTGCTCACTAGGAGGGGCTTCTTAGGGTACAACCTCTTGTCCTGAGTCCTTATGGCCAGGGCAGACAGTGCTATTTGCACTTGTAAAATGTGAATAACTAGTCTTTTGTAAAAAACTGCTCTCCCAAAGGAAAGGTATAACAAAAGGCTCATGCTCCTAAGTACTTTCGTGTATGTTGGTGCTGTTGCCTCCTAAGTTCTGGCAAGAGAGAGAGAGAGAGTGTGTGTGTGTGTGTGTGTGTGTGTGTGTGTGTGTGTGTGTTAACTCCCCCAGCTTCTTCCAAATTGGATATTAAAAAGGGGAAGTCTTTCTAGAAGCATCTTTTATTAACATACCAAATAAATGGCTGTCCAACAACTATATGTAGCAAGAATAACAGCCACTAACATTCATTTTGCTTTTACCGTGTACCAGGCACTGCTCTGAACACATTATGTGTATAGCTCAACTTCATCCTCACAACAAGCCAGTGAAGGGAGCGCGGTTATACGCAGGTTGCAGATGAGGACACCGTAGCTGGGGGAGTAACGTGCCTGAGGCCACCCAGCTAGGGAATGAGACCGTGACTCTGAGTGACCAGTGCCGCTGTAGATAAGCACAGACAAGGATGAGTTGAAAATGGGAGAACCAGCCGGCACGGTGGCTCACTGCTGTAATCCTAGCACTTTGGGAGGCTGAGGCAGGAGGATCACTTAGGGCTAGGAGTTTGAAACCAGCTGGGCAACGTAGTGAGACCCCTGTCTCTCCAAAAAAAAAAAAAATTAGCTGGGCGTGGTGGCACATACCTGCAGTCCCAGTTAGCTACTCAGGAGGCTGAAGTGGGAGAATCGCTTGAGCCCAGGAGTTCAAGGTTGCAGTGAGCTATGATGACACCACTGCACTATAGCCCTGGTAACAGAGTGAGACCATTTCTCAATAAAAAAGAAAGAAAATGGGAGAACCACCTGGTGGAGAACCTCAAAGTTTTTATATTCTTGCCAAGTTTAGGTGAAAATCCCTCATTTTTCAGGAAAGCAAAGTTATGTACAGTATTCCAAAGTTGAAATCACACTTTAGGCATCCTCCTCTCTAGCCTCTATGTATTAAACAGGATCAACAGGGACCTCATTCCAAAGCTTCTCCTAAACTTAGCCCCTTTCATAAGATAAAGGCTTATATAATTGAATATTGCCAGATATGCAAATGTCAGTTACTATTTAAATATTTGAATTTTTAGCAGGAGTGTTTTTGAAGTCAAAAACTGTTATTTTCCCCAGTGCCAGAACTCCTAACAGTGAACCCCAGGCCTGATGGCGTGATCCCTAGTGACCCTGAATCCAGAGCTTTGTGCCCTGCACGCGTGGCCCAGCCCCAGGATCGGATATGTGTCAGGTCCCAGCCTGTGCCCTGTGCCAGCTACTCTGCTGTCATCTATGCATCTTTAGAGCAGTGAACGGGTCCTCCTTGGGCTCATTTCTGAGCATCACACTTGACCTTGACCCGGAGTCAAGCAGTAATTATTGGCTGAATGTTGGCTGTGTGCTCAGTAATACCCGCTTGGATACAGTGATGGGTGGGGGGACCCTGAGCTGCCCTCTGAGTGGATAGTGACACTGGCCATGTTACTTTTCCTCAGCTGATGGCTCCAGCTCTGTGCAACTCTTTCTGCCTTATTGCCTGAGTCAATCACACTCAGATCCTGAGGACTGATCTCAGTCTGGGCGGTACTGCAGTGGTAGCTTTTACATTTGAGTTGGGGTTCCTTGTATCTCATTCATAGACACATAGGGTCTAGGGTCAGGGACCCTTGGGGACTTTTTTGTCATCTGGCGAAAAAAGCTTTTCTAGGAAAAAAAAATGGTTGGCTTTTTACTCTCTGAAGGTGAAAAAGACATGCAGTTAGGATAGGTAAGAGCTTCTTGTAACTGCAATTCGAGAGGGATGTCACCTGACAGGTGTCACCTGGACTTTGTTGGGCACAGGGGCAGGAGTGAGAGGGCAGGAGCAGAGCTGGCTTTGTTTTAAGACTCACTAACCCTGTGGCCTGTTCAGGAGAAGCTGTTTGCTTGACAAAGTGGACCCTCCCTGCTGTGGAATTTTATTTTCCTTCCCGTGCCGGTGTTAGAATCTCTGGATACCTATGGTGCCAGCAGGAGAAACGACGATACCATCCCGGTTTATTTGTGGATCTGGGCCTCCGCCTCCAAAGAAGGTGGCACTTGGGCCCAGGATGCCTGCTCACCCTCTGAGCTTCGCAGCACAAAAGCAAGAAGAAGAGGAGCCCGTGGAGGGGCAGCCAGGCCACACGTCATTCAGGAGAAAAGGACAGGCATAGAAATGGCTGGAAGGCCGAGTGGGTTTTTCTGCTGTGGAAATGTTGAAGTGGAACTCTGAATTGTAGATTTAAAAAAAAAATGAATATTTAAGGATATGCCATCATTACACACATCAGGTGTGGAAATTGATGACTTATAACTTTGGTTTCATAAGATGCGCAGGGAAATGTGGCGTCCCCGAGGTGTCCTTCCCTCTCCTCGGTGCGATCTCCTGCATGAGAATCGGGACAGGAGAATGGGGCATATTTTACAGTTTGCTATTAAATTGATTTTTAGGGAGCGCAGGAGGGCAGCCTTATAACTGTTGCCCTGAGAACAGTGACGGGAGCCCTCACTATCTGTCAGCAGAGACAACAGTGAAGTTGTATGTTTATTTGTTCCCAGGCACTGACGTAAGTGCTCATCTCGGTAGGCCCGAGAAGCACAGCCTGGTGATTAAATGTTCTTAGTTCTAAGTGAGCAGCGTGGCCGTGTTCGGAAGAGCCGGTTAGCAGAGCACAAGGTCCAATTAGGAGGAAAGGGATGTGGCCGAGGAAACATTGGTGGGCTGGGTTGTTTAAGGCCACATGGGGCCTTTCGGCAGGAAGTCGGTGTAAAGCTCTTGTGTTTGCATGTGGGACGCCCTCCTGCAGAGGGCGATGGTTTTACATAATTACTGTTCTGCTGCTTTGGGATACCACCTGCAGCAATGTGTTTATTTTGACTGTTCATGTATCCAACAGAGCTGGTGAAAGCGCCTGGTGAGTGGCGATCGTCTTGGGTGGATGTTTTCCCATCCTGCGACATCGCCAAGCGTGGAACCGCTGCTATCGGGCTAGACGTTACGGGCCATAATCTTAGAACTGGTCGTTGATTTGTAGAGTTGCTGGTCATGGTTTTGGCGGATGTGCTTCTTGGGGGAATGATGGAGTCAACTTTATTTACTTCTGAAAAGACAACTTAATCCTCAGCAAGAAAACCTCAAAAATACCTGTTATTCTGTGCGTTCATTTAACAAAGAATCCCTATTGCCTTGATAACTCTCCTCCAGTTCCTACCAAAGTTCTGTTTACATATCATAAAATAAAGAGCACCAACTGTATGTCTTTGAAGAGGTCTGGCCCTGTTAGCCCGTGGTCACGTTTCTGCCTGAAATTTAATCATCTTGACAACACGGTGAAGACTTAGGTCGTGGCAGGTAAGGGCCATTTCTCGGAGGAATAAACCCATGTGTCTGGGAGCATCTGGAAGGACTGAGGCAGAGAACAGAGAGGGTGTGGAAAGCATGGGGCGTGACACGTGAAGAGGAGGGGGTTTTGCGAAGGGGGCACCAGACCACCGGCGGTTGCCCCGGCTGCCCATGTGCAAGATGATAACTGCGGAAAGGCAATGCTGCGCCTCACAAAGGGAGGGAGGGTGGAATTTGAGGGTTAGAGGAATTTTTTTCGAAGTGAAAATGAAGGAATGTCACGACAACTAGGAATTCCTTCCTGTGTTTGCCAGATCCCCAGCTTCAGAAGTGGAAACCCTCCAGTTAAAGGAGATTGAAGCGCAGGGCAAACAAACCACAGGCCTCGTCGCCTGTGTCCTGCGGAGGGAGTGATGCTGAGTGTGGGGACCACCTGCGGGGAAGGAGGCAGAGCTTTGAGTCATCGCATGAAAGGCAATTTCGTGTTTGCAAAGTGCAGGGACTCCCTGGCTCCTGTGCCTGAGAAGCTGCCTTCGGGAGGTCACTGCTTGGTGTAGCCCAATAGCCAGAGCTCCCGCCACTGGGCTCTGAGCCTTCAGATGCTTTCAGATGCGCCACCCACTGATGGAAATGATGGCAATCTTATCTGTTGTCAGAATGGGAGTTAAGTATTTCAAAACGCGATAAAACGAAATGGTATCAGTTTACTGCATGCATTTTCCTTATTTATGTCGACTTTAACTTTTGATTATTTAATCAGTGATTGGACACAAGTTTATCTTGATCTTATCTAATAGTGAGGGAATCAAAGGAGCTTATCAAAGATAGCTGGTATAATTAAGATCATAAAGGGTAGTGACCTGCTAAGCTGAAAACCCTTTCTTTAAACACTTTAGGCCTCTGTTTCTACCGAAGGGACACGTTGTAGGTCCCAGTCCGCTGGCCATTTAGTAAGTTCAGTATGCGTCCAGGTGATGTAAGAGACTCCAGGTGATGTGTCTACTCTGACAGGTCTTCCAGGGTCCAGGCTGCTCACCAGTTGCCAAGTTACTGTGGTCTGACTCCCTTCAAAGTGAGATCCGTTGGCAGCAGGAGCTGTCTGGGGTTCTCTAACTGTCCCGTCCCTTTTTGCTGGCACTGAGGGCGTTCCCAGGATGTGGGACTTTCGGTTCGAAAACTGGGAAAGTCCTGGGCAAACCAGGGTGAGTTGTCACCCTGCGTGGGGCCAGTGGATCTGACCTTAAACGTCAGCATCACAATTCAAAATGTAAAGTCAGGATTCTGAATGCACCTGGACCTCTGCTGCATTGCAGGGTGGTCTTGTCCCCCAGTGGACTGAATCAGCTCTTGACATGCCCTTACTAGGAAGGACAGTTTTGGAGCAGTGTAGAACAGCTTTAGAATGTTGTGCTCATCCACAGGCACTGACACTTTGGTGACTGTGTTCTAGCCGAGGGCAGGCTCAGATGACAGGGTACTCCGCCCCGTCCCTGTCCCCTTGGCTGCCCACTGCCTCATCATGCACTTCTGTCTATGAGGAGGAGGGCTTTGCAGCTAAAATTTAATAATAGCAGCCATATACTTCCAAGCCAGAGATTAGATGCCTTCACATCCCTCCCGGCTCCAGCGTTTTGTGGTCTTCTATGGAGAACTGTTAATTTTCCAAAGGCTTCGAACGGAATGAATTGAAAGAAAACTGCCTGTTCAAACGGTTCTTAGGACAGTGAGAGATGCTCACTGTGTGGTCCTTTTATTTTTAGTAATAGTGTTGGAAAAAAATCAGGTTATATTTATTCTGAGTGTCTGGGGGAGACTGGTGAGATTGTGTGTAGTCTAGAAAATGCTAGAATTATAAATTATTATAAACTTTAGCCAGGTGGGGGAATTCATATACCAAAAAATACCACAATATATAAGTCACTTTATAGATTTTTTCACCTAGTTTCTTGTCCAAAAATGTATACATTGGCTGAGGAGAATAAACCAAGAAAGCGCTTTCATGGAGATACATAAATACATTTAACTCTGCTTTTTTTTTTTTGGTCCAATGTGTTTTTATATTAGATCTTCTTGCTTGTCCCCAAACCCCCAATTTTTAATTCATTTGTTTTTGTTGCTTCATTATGAATCTTAGTGTGGACTTGTTTTTCTGTTAGATAAATACATTCGAATGGTAACACTTCCTGGTTTTTAGTGTTAACCAAATATTTTATGAATTTTCTCTGAGCTGTCAATGGCCTCTAGACTTTTGATGTTTATTTTCCCTAGAATACTGAGCTTTCAGCCGGGCCGCTGACATCCTTAGCTGTGTGGAGGGCTGATGACGGCCACCACTCGCTCAGCTGGGGCTGGAGACCCCGTTTAAAAAACGGGATGACTTCTTTTTATGGCAAAGCAACTGCCCGTTATGAACAACAAGTGCCCCTCCTTGAGAGAGAAAAAATCCCATTGCCTTGGTATCTTAGGAGTGCAGGTCCTTACAGAAGCCCATGCTTGATGGAACAGCATCTTTATTCAGTAGAGCAGATATTGCCGACAAACACGAAATAATAAAGGAAATAACTTCCAGTGTTTTCCAGCTTTAATGATGAGAAATAAGTGAAAAAAAAAAGAGTTTACAATATAAGTTTTTCACACATGATATGCTCTCAGGGGAAAATAGATAAAATGGAATTTTTTTTCCTAGTGTTCTCTGCCTTTGGTTTTTGCTTTATAAGGTCACACATTGCACTTGGGTTTTAAGCCACTCACAGGCGCAGCTGCTGGGGTGGGGCTGGACCGGTCACTGGCCCCGAGGCTGGTGCAAGTTTGTTACTGCCGTGGGGCCAGACATCTCAAGGCTCACTGTAGTGAAATTTCACTAGAGGCAACGTTTTCCAGTGTTGCTTCTTCTAAATCAAGGGGTAGTGTCCTTATAAAAACATCCTAATTTGTTCCCAGGCTGGGCACCCTATCTGGACTGCTTTTTACTGGCTAGGAAGAGATGGGAGAAGTTAAAAATTAAGACTTTTCCTTTGGAAAATTATAAACCCGGAATCGGTGAAAAGGGCTTTTAATCTGTCGGTATTTAATTTTACTTTTATAATAAAATACGACATAAGTAAAAATCATTACATGACTCTTCAAGGGAGTGTCAGGATGGGATGGAAATGAGGAAGGGGGTGAGGATTAGAAAATGCATCGCTGGAGATCAGATTGACAGTAGGTTTGGTGGAGGATCTAAGAAAGTTAGCGTGAAATCTTTGAGGTGAGGGTCAAGGTTAGGGTTAGGGCTCCTGTTGAGAGTATACATGTGTATTGACACACATTTAGAATATGTGCATCTGGACCTCCATGCTTTGATCCATGCTGCAGCCATCAAGGTCAAAGAGGTTCTGGAACTTTCTCTGTTCGTGGCATTCTCTGTGCTGCAGGCCAAAATAAACAGCTAACAGTTCCATTTATTAAATTAAGTAGCAAAATGCAAACAACTTAGTATGCATTTATGACCTAACAATATAGAGGCTGATTGAAAATATAATCACATAACTTCAAAGGCAAAGATATATTTTTTCCATTCTCAGGTGATGGTTAGTTTCATGTCAACGTAGCTAGGTCTTGGTGCCAGATATTTCGTCAAGCACTGGTCTAGATATTGCTGTGAAGGTATTTTTCAGATGAGATCAACATTTAAATCAGTAGAGTTTGAGTAGATTATTACCCTCCATGATGTGGTGGGCCTTATTTAATCAGTTGAAGGCCATAGGAGGAAACAGATGGAGGTTTCTGGGAGGAAGACGGAATTCTGTCTTCAGACTGTCTTCACACTTGAGTTGCAACATCAGCTCTGCCTTGGGTCCACATCCTGGTAACCTGGTAAATCAGTTCCCTTTCTCTGGAGCACTCTGACTAATACATTTACCAATGGGATGTGTGCACCTGTTGGGCACTGCACAAACTTCCCAAACTTTGGAATCAGATTGGACACTATTTCTCGTTCTACTTTGATTTTTGTGCAGTACTCACTTTTTATCATGGCAAAAAAACTCTCACTTTGCAAAGATGACATCACCCAAAGAAATGTGGATGAGCTAGTGTTGAAACTGTGAACTACCTGAAGCTAGCGGCTCGCATGGTGTCCAACAAGTACTGCTGTCTTTCCTGCAAAAATTTAGAAACACCCTCCAGTGCCTCTGTGAGTTCACTGTGGCATCCCAGGGCACCTGGGTGCACAGTTTGGGAACTGCGGGTGCAGGTGTTCGCCGTAGTCATGCGGAGTAGACGCGCTCCACAGAGAACACCTGGAAGGAGGCAGTAATGGAAGAAGAGATTTGAGAGGAGATTCTAAAGGGGAACTAGAGAAATAGGGAAAAATTGATACACTGTCTGCAAACAGCAAGGAAACTATGATTACAGTATGATCACAACTAAGAAGTGAATTTGGCATGGGAGAGAGGCAGGAGGAAATAATCTATAAAAGTTACACGATTGGGGGCAGTTAGGGGCCACATGCACCTAGAGCGTGAGGTAGAAGGGGCCGAAGGGCTAGAGCGGCCCCTGGTGGCGGGTTTGAGAATTGCACAGGTGGGCCAAGCTGGAAGAACACCTGCTGGGGGTAAGAATTAGCCCAGCACTTGGGCGAGTCCCCAGCAAGTGGCTTGAACCCATGGTGCATGGCCCTGCTTGAATTCAGGCCATAGTTGTAACAGGCCAGCATGAAATCCCCAAGTTTTTGCCAGAGCACTTTAAGTCTCCTGGCATTGATTGAAATTTTATTTACTTGCAAGAGAATTCATATATCCAGCTTTGTTAACCATATGTTTGGGTGAAATGTTTCCATGCGATAACTAAAACCCATATTAATGATACAACGGTGTGACAAAACTGAAAGGTGGCATGATTAAGCATATAAAACTCCAATTTTTTTTTTTTTTTTGCAATTGCTATCAAATCCTAACTGGTTATTTCATCAGGTAAAAGCAGTGATTCCAACAGAATCACGTGGCTGGAATCAGTGAACTTCCGTGTGTGATATAAAATGCTGTCTGGCATCTATTACATTTTTATTTTGAATAAAAAATAAAGGACAAGGAAAGCATCCTATTCTAGGACTCCAAGAAGGTTATGTTTTTTTTTTTTAATTCCACACCGCAGAAAATGCAAACAAATTTGTAATTATACTTCATGCTTGGAGATCTGCAGAGGAAAAATAAATTGGTACCCATTCACCCAAAAGCCACAAATCAGACCCAGAATGGCAAATCGCAGATATAAATTGCATGCTCAGTGCTGATTACTTTCTCTTCAGTCTGTTGTGAACAATTAAGAATTCAGATCTTGGGCTGGCGGTGCTGTTTTTGATGTATGATTCAAAAGCACAAAATTCATCTTACATTCTCCTAATCCTGGTGTAGACTTTCTATTCCTCTTTGGTTAGAGTGTTATCTTCCGGAGGCCCATAATAAACTATAAATACTGCCTCGGGGAAGTTTTAAGAGTGCCGTGGCACCCATCCGTTTATCAGAATAACCTGCTCTGCCAGTGGCTCAGAGAAGACACTGCGTAAAAACAAAACAACATTCAGTAGCAATCTCCATTAATTGATTTAATAGCATAGAGATGGTTCTGAAGATTCTCTACTTTCTCGTTCTCATCAGAGCCACCTCGGAACATCTTAAAAACTACAGAGAAATGAGGCAGCTGCTGTGGAAAACAGCAGTGGTGGTTCCTCAGAAAAAAATAAAAATAGAATTACCATACGACCCAGCAATCCCACTTCTCGGCATATACCCAAAAGAATCGGAAGCAGGAGCTCAAAGAGATCCTTGTGCAGCCATAGACACAGCAGCACTATTCACAGTAGTCGAGGGGTGGAAGCAACCCACGTGTTCCTCAATGGAAGGTTGGATGAGATGGGGAAGCAAATTCTGACGCATGCTGTAACGCGGATGAACCTTGAAGACATTACGCTCATAAGCCAGTCACACACAAAAAGACCAATGCCGTATGATGCCACTTAGATGAGGTACTTAGAGTGGTCAGATATAGAGACAGAAATTAGAACGGTGGTGGCCAGGGGCCAGGGGAGGTGGAATGGGGTGTTAGTGTTTTGCAAAATGAAAGGAGTTCTGGTAAGGTATAGTGCTGTTAGTAACAATTGCACAGCAATGTGAATGCACTCAGTGCCACGGAACTGTACACTTAAAAATGACTAAGATGGTAAATTTTATGGTGTTTGTATTTTACTGAAATTTTTTTTAAAAAAAAACCTGTAGAAGAGTGGGCTCCACCATAGAAATTCAGCTCCAGGTAGTCAGCAGCAGGGGCCCGGGCTGCGACGATTCTGGTCCAAGCAATGTATGGCGTGATCTCCTGGGTAATTGAGGCCAAGTGCCAGGATGGGAGAACTGGGCCATGGGAAGGGGAGAATGGCAATGTGCCCAGCAGGGAGGCGCCAGCAAGGAAGAAGACTCTGCACGTGAACTTGGCCAAGGAATGGTTCCAGTGATGCAGACTCCAGACATGGTGCACGTGGGCCAGAGAGGTCATGAAATCACATCTGAGCTACTGTCTGTCAGACCACCCCATGCGGGTGGCAGTCTGTCACGCCTCTGAGAAGCACCACGTCTGTGCTGGGTCTCGCCTCGGGGGACACTCGTCAGAATCTTGAGCGGGGCAGACACCCACCTGCTTAGGGGGAGAAAGAAATAGGAGGGAGGCTCAGAATGAATGGCCCCCGTTTCTTCTCCGCGGTTTGTGGCTGCATAAAACAAGAACTTTAGAGGCGCAAGAGAACAATTTGATAATGTGGTCTATGCGTGACTGTTCCTTCTTTAATTTGTGAAGCAGTGCACCTGGCGTCGGTCCTTTTGTTTCTTCAAGGGCCTGGGCTCCTCCTGGTCCAGGAGCACCTTCCTGAACGTTAGATTCATGGAGTGATCTGTGGTCAGTGTAATTTACACGTATGCACAGTTTTCTTTGCGTGCCTCGGTGGCTCACCAAACAAGGCGAACCACGGTTCATTTGAGTAAGTGCCCCCCCATGCCATGAGATGTCCGTGACAATGATCCAGTCTCCTTTTCCAGGGAATTTTATAGGAATCCATAGCAAGCCCTGGTGTTCCCACTCATGCTCTTTATTGAATACAATTCGTTTTGAGTGACCTTTACTTTTCAGTTATAGATCTTTATTTGTGACGTGCAGATTGCAGACAGCCTAATCAGCCCTCTGGCTCTTGGTTCCTGGCATTCCATCTGCTCTATAATGTCTTTGTGAAAACCAGCTGTGCGGGGAAGGAAAAAGGTATCGACTGAATGTTTTTCACTGGAAGAAAAATTTGTGTGCATTCACTTTGCCCCAAACTCAGGTGCCCTTTGAAGACAGTGGCAACATCATCTTTTGGGTGTGTGTGTGTGTGAGTGTGATGGGCTAACTTAAAAATTTTTTTTTTATTTCTTAATACTTGAGAGTTAATGTTCCCTAGTTAATGATGGAATTATGAACAGAAGTTTCTAAAAATCAAAGGAGGAATTATACTTTTAATAATAAAATATTACAAGGTTAAGCCTTAGATCTTGGGCTAAGCAACCACTGAAAATACAGAGAAGAAAGTAGGGACTAATTGCCCAGGGTGGGAATATTAGACTCTTAGATTTTTTTTCTCCCCAAACTGTGGCTCGTTAGTTATTTTGTAGTTGTGCCTTTTCTGTAATCTTTGTACTGCCTCTCAGACCCCGCTTTTTTTTTTTTTTTAAAGATGATGTTGATACTTGCTTGTGGACTGGTCTTGTCAAGTCTTGCAAACTTGTACTGCTGTTGTGCCGATTTCTTGGATAGGAGCCTAAGATTATCGTGTTTTCCTAATAGTGCTTAAACTTGCTCTTATTCAAAGACTGCTTGGAAGAGCCTGGCCCTCTTGGGTTGGCCATGAACTTGACCTCTCAGATATCAGCAGTGCAGACCTTGAGTTGGAAACGGTATAAGCAGGTGACCAGTGGAATGCTGGTCGATTGCCACCTTCTCAACTTGAACCAGTCCTAGAAATTCTCATTGTCACTTATCCAAGAACAATGCCAAAGCCACCTGGAACTGAGCAGTGTATTTAAATCTAGGCTCAGACTTCTGACTCATCACCGTTTTTACATTTCCTCCTTAGGGAAGTGTGGGACAATGCTTCGCAAGTTCTTTGATGGTAGTGTTTTACGCTGGGAGATTTTCTTTTCCCTTTTGGGTTTGGAACTCAGCTCTGTGATTTCAAGGAGGAAAGCTGAGGCAGGCTGTGGCAACTCAGTGCTCAGGCAGGATTTCAATTCCTGGAGTTATGGAGAAATGCAAAATTAATAATTAAACAAATAATTAAAGAAGGGTGTGTATGGTCCTTGAGTGGGCACCTACTAATGAAAGTGAGGAGGTCACCTTAGTTCCAGCCCTTCGGTGTACAGTTGACAGTTCAGAAAGAACACAGGGCTCTCAACCCCTTTATCAACCCCCTTTTCTACCGCAACATGGGTAGATTATCCGAAACCTTTCAGACCAGACTAATTAGAAGCATCCAGTTGATCCTATAATTCACCGATTTGTTGGTCTGGCTATAAGATTAGAGAAAATGATGCTCTTAATGCAGAAGGAGCAAAGCAAAGCAGGTAATAGGGTGGAAGTTTTGCTTTGCACGTGGGTATGTATGGACATGTGTGTCCGTGTAAGTACATTTCAGAGGGGAGACAAGGGGAAGAAAACGAAGAAATAATTTGCCAGTTTCTCTCCTAACCTCGGTTTCAGAATAGGGAAGCTCCTCTCTCTAAATGAACACTTCATTGACTTTGCAGGGGAAAACCTCCTTTGGAAATACCGAATAATTACACTCCTATTTTTGTTTTGTAAATTTTGTTCATGCTGCAGGCAGTCTTGTTCCATTTATGCGTGACACTGTTAATGAAATAGCATATTCTCCAACTGGATAATTTCATGCAAATTACATGGTTTACACGTGCTTAGGGCTACTCAGCTAAAGGATGTTTCCTAAGAGCTAAAATTTCTTGGTTTTACATCATCTATTGTATGTCATTGCATTATGTCATTATAGGGAAACATGGACATAAAGCCATCATTTTTGGCTTTTACGATGAACAATATGCAGGCAAGCTTGTATCCCACGGGAGTGGTGTGGAGAAAGGACGAGAAAGAGTGTAGGAGGGAAGATATTGATCGGGCCTGAGGGTTGAGAATTAGGCCCCAGGAGCAAGACAACTTTCTACCTGAAGAGCAGGAAAGGCACAATGCGTGCGTCCATAAAACTGAGAGTGTATTAGTCCTTTTCTTGCTGCTGTAACAGAATACCCCAGATTGGGTAATTTATAAGGAAAAAAAATTTATTTCTTAAATTATTCTTCATTCTAGAAGCTGGGACGTCTGAAATCAAGACGCCAGGTGCCTGCATCTGACAGGGGCTTTCTTGCTGAGTTGTCACATGGGAGAGGGCAAGAGCATGTCAGCTCAGGTCTCTCTTCCTCTTCTTGAAAAGCCACCAGTCCCATCATGGGGACACCACCCTGATGACCTTGTCTAATCCCAATTACCTCCCAAAGGCCCTGCCCTCAAATACCATCAGTATATGAATTTGGGCATTAAGTTTCCAAACATGGATTTGGGGCCACACAAACCATAGCAGAGGGTCGGGGAGGGGGGTAGGATGAGGAAGTTCCCATCTGTCAATGACATATCAAGAGGGGTGATCAGAAGAAGGAAGAGGACATTGGAAGCTGGAGGAGAGAGGAGAAACTATGAAATAGATTGTCATCTTCCAAGATAAAAAAGCAGAGTAACTAGGATCATGTAGAAGAATCACTCAGCAAAGTCAAGAGCCAATTTGAGATTTGCTGTAATGAATTTAAGGTAAGACCATTGAGCACAGTTGTGTGGGGTTCTTTTTTTCCTTCTGGTAATTTTAGCTGCTCAGTTACCAGTGGTTAGTTGGATTGAACCTGTACTGATTGCCAGGCTAGTACAATGGCAGAAGAGAGAGGCAAGGAGGACCGATAAAGGTATCTGTAAGGAGTTGATCATAAAGTTCTACCACCAAGTCTAAGTTGAGCATGGAAGGCAGTGAGCACATGAAGTCCAGGTGGATTGGAATTGAAGGATAAGATTCCTGTGGGTCCAGGAATTACTGGGAAGGCGTTGCTAGGGTAAGTGTTTTTGACTGCTTGAATCTTTACGCCTTCGATTTGTGCATTGTCTAAATTATGTCCTAGTTAGCCAGCTGTCCTGAGGGTACATAGTGGGTGGGTTTGTCTATAAGTCCAATAGTCAAATTCCGACATCAGGGTTTTTATTTAATAGATGGTGTTAACATTTGAAAGATGATAAAAGTTTTATTAGCCTTTGTTCAATTTAGGATTAATTTACTAAATTTTTAAAAAAGCTCAGCTCTTCTTTCATAATTTTTAAAAATCTGTCCCTCTTAAAGTTTCCTTTTTTCTGATTTTATAAATTATAGGTAAATCACAAATTAGAGGTAAAAATTAATACCCAGTCCTCTGGAAATTAAAAAAAAGGGGGGAGGGGGAATTATATTTATTATGGAAAAATCAGAAAGTTTAAGAAAAATTTTTTTAAAAAATCCATGTCTACCTATAGAAAGGTCTTTTTGTTTTTTTCGCATATGTTGAAATAGTTCCTGTTACTTAATGTCTTTTTTTAACAGTTGGATGATATTTGTTTCAATTTTTTAAATACATAAAATGATTATTCTCTTATTGGACTACTGAATTATTTTCCCATATATAATATTATTAATAACTTTGAAATGAGCCCCAGCAGGAGACTATTTTAAGTGGTAGTTGTACCAACTATAGCTACAAGGTCAAGGCAGAACCCTGACCTGCCCCAGTAAAGCCTGGTTTGGAGCAATATTTCTATTTCATCACATTCCAGGACATATTTCTGGAACAAAGTACCATAATGGAAGCTTTGTGTTCTTGGGAGAGTAAAATAACTATACTTCATATTTTACTTCTTTATTTACTACTTCATCAAGCTCTTCCATCAGCACCATACCTGTATCAATATTGTGAGATATTACAAGTTGTAAAAGCTTCCATAAGCTACCATCTTACTTGTATCTCCTGGGATCATCCATTTCACCCAAGATCTTGAAATCAACATCTTACAGAGAAAATCTTAAATCACAAAAATGTCATTTGATTCTCAGGCCCCTTTACCCCCTAGGAATGAAAGAGATTACTATTTTTAAAATGATCATGGCAGAATACCTGGGTCCACTTCATGAAATACAAATATTTATGGTAGCCTAGTTTGAGAATAACTGACAAAAGTGTTTTAGAAAACAGGTGTCATAGTTACAGAATTCATTTTTTCCAGCGTGTGCTAACATTTCTTGAATCGAAAGGTGTGAAGGCATGGTTGCCAGAGCAAATAGACATGAACGGGTGCTGTGTTATTAAATGTCACGCTTCTGAGTTGTCATGTATTATTTCAAAAAAATAGATTTTCCTATTCTTACGCTTTTGCATTTTCTCAACTGGGCTATCCACTGAAGATTTGTGGCATTGTTGTTTTTCCAGTGAGGAATGGAAGTGGAAATTGCTTTCGGACGCTTTGACAATTATATGAGTTAATATTGGCCCTCCAAACCCTTACACATAGCAAAGGTATGGTTGGCAGTAGAATGGTGTTTTGATGGTAGCTGGGGACGAGAATGACTTGAAATTACTGATGATTTGTAAATGACACTTAATAATTTAAGCAGAGAAAGGTGGTAAATTGCTGTCTACATTGAAGTGTTTCATGCATACCACTTTTGGTTTTCTTTTTTTGAGTTATTGCTTCTTGCTGTTTTCAAAAGATAGCATAAAATATTCGGGTTTGATTTGTTTTCGGAAAGATAAGATGTAAAGGGCAGACTCATCAGATTTACATCGGGATGGATGCAAGCTAGTGGCAATCTTCTCGACTGGCATATCCTTTGTTGAGAACTAGCTTGGGTGTTGTCAGAGTTTTAGAAAAGCATTTCAGGGGTGCTGCCCTCACAGAGCAAGGTGCGAGGGGCCGAATACGGGTGTTTCAGAAATGTCAGTTCAGTGGGCTGCCATCACTGTAGTTACCAGGCGAATCATGGCATCTTATCTCAGTGAGATGTAGAACATGAGGACCTCGTTGATGTTAATGTGTTTTTGCCATTTTATTAATTGATGTAAAGTCCCTTGTGAGTGTAGATTTAAGGGAAATCATTCATTGAGTCCTGTGTGCTTTATATATGTATTAATGCCTCTCCAATACCCTTTGGAGTATGTGGTTTTTGGTGTTACTTCCACTTCACTGACAGGGAAACGAAGGCACAGAGGGCGTATGTAGCTTGCCCAGGATCACGGCTACAAATGGCAGTTCCAACTCTAGTTCTAGAGAGTAGAATCTTCAATCTGTTTCCATCAGGCTGAGGATTCCAGGTCTAATGTTCTCCACCTGCCATGTGCGATCACCATGCACCTTATTCCAGAGGCTAAATGTTGACATCATCTCTGCGTCTGACCTGGTGCCTCCCTGACCGGGACCCAGACTGGCCCACTGAGCAGCGAAACAACTTTATTAACAGCGATGCCGATGTACTTATTTTTTTATTTACTAGTAATAAATGAGTCCTTGTTATGTTGTTTTCAAGTTTTCGGGACTGTGTTCTTTTTCTCCTCTCCTTTTTGTAGCCACAAAGTGTCCTCTGAAACAACACAATTCAGATAAATTTTTATCTCTTAATTTTCAAGACCCACACTTACTTTTCTATCTGTGGCTTGCGTTAGCTGGATTCTGTGTGCTGAGGTGGACGCCATGGCTGTTACCATGGAAGCTGGGGTGCCGGTGTCAGTAACCGAACATGCAACACAGGACATGAAATCAGTCTCCCGAATGTGTCTTCCCAGTTTTCAAAACTTAGGGGGTTCACTAGCAGCACTGTGATGATTTATACCATATTGCATTTACGCTATATTATCTAAGTATTATTTGTGTGTGTATATATGTATTTCCCATTGTACTTGCTGCTCAAAGGAAAATAAGAATTATTAGCTTACATTGAAGTAGTAAAAAGTCTTTTCTGTGGGTAGAACCATGTATAAATTCCCCCTTCTTCAAAGCCAAAGGAGAAAGGTAAATTGTTCTTAAGATGTAAATCCATCTCTTATTGGGTGATCAATCCTTTACAGACCCTACAGGGGCAGTGACAGGCAGTGTAGCCTCTGATGGAACACATCAATGGGAAGTTGAATGTGAATAGCCTATATTTAGCAAATCAGAAGTTATTTAAATTTCCTGAGCCTGATGTTCCTATCTGTTGGAAATAAGCATGCCTGTCTTACCAGGTTTGTTGATGTTTCAGCGTAATCATGTAACGTGCTTAGCGCTGTGTCTCCCCACCGCCTAATGTAGGCACTCAATAAGGAGTAGCTACCGTGGATTGTGACTGCTGTAAGGAACATGAACGGTTTTGGAGACTCAGCCATTAGCAAAGAAATCATAATGGAAAGAGGCTGGGGAAATGCACGAAGCCAGCGCTGTCTTATGGGTTTGCCTAAAATACAGGAAATAAGGCAAAATGAGGGCAAGGAAATCTGGATTCTTGGCTTAACCTTGCTTAGCTTGTCTAATGCATAATTTACCCACGACTTCAAAAGTGTAGCTTAAGAGTAGGTAGAGACTTGAAAAGTAAGCCTGTGTCACCCTTTGCACAATTTTTCTTTTTTTCACACTTAAGAGGACATAAAAGGATATCATCAGAAAATTTGTAGGTTTGGGAAGTAAAATTTTAGAAAAAGCAAAGAGAACCCTTTCGGGACTTTTGATGTGGATCTCTCATTTCAGAGAAGCTTTTGAGGGGGACAGGCTTCCTGAACATCTGACCAAAGCCATAGGCCTTGGCATGGCCCTCTTCTGCCTTACAGAATTAAATAAATTCACACAGAAACGGTAGGGACCTTTTAAAGGAGAAAGCAGGAGAATAAGCTAGGAATTAAATATTACAAACACAAGAGGTGGGTAAGTATCTGATTATGAAAGATATTAGGATCCTCCAAGACTGCAAATCAGCAGGATTAGTGAAGTTGAAGTTACGATGGTAGATTTCAGGTATTTAAGAGGAAGCCACAAGTGTGGACATTGAATAGAATGAGCCCCAGGAATCCGGGGGTACTAGCTATGACTTAATGGAATTCCAGGTCAGGAAAGGATGCCGGGCTATTCTAATGAAGGCGGGGAAGGGAGGAGGAAAGGAACAAAGAGCTGCCTGAATGGCTGAGACCAGAATGCTACAACAAAGTGGAGGCCGTGGCTGAGGGCCAAGGAGGAACACAAAGGAGCTGCGGCAGGAAATGAGAAGCAACTTTCAAAACACATCAAGGGAAACATTCTTTAAATACATCAGAAACAACAGGACAGGGAAATGTAGTTTCTCTTAGTTAGAGGCGGGGAGCAGGTTTTGAATGACATCGGTAGGTCAGGTTGTCTATTTCCCCCCACCCCCAAAGCAAAACTTCTTTGTTTTAAGAGTCTGGTTACCATTGGCTAAGAATTGGGGGTGTAAGCAAAATTATGAGAAGAGCTGATGACAGCCCGTTTCAGCAGACTGCTCATATATATTAAAGTATGTAGGCAACCCACGGCCTCGCTATCAAGCTACTGAAACATTTGTTCAAAATGAGATCCCCACGGAGCACCAGTCGTAGAGAGAAGATAGAACGAGGGAAAGAGCAACATGTCACTTCTGCGTAACATGGGCCGCAGGATGGCCTTGAAATGACAAATCTGAAAGCTTTTATGACCTGGGAGAAACTCCGGGGCAGGGCAGGGTGGCAGGTGGCAGGCAGGTGTCACCACGAAATCGATTTGGACATACCTTGCAGGCCGGAAGGTAGCAGGTCTTACCGATGTGGTCTGAACGAGGGAACGTGCTGTCAGACCAGGGCAGTCTCTCCCTGTGACACAGTGACAGCACTGTAGATCGAGGGCAAGGGAAAGATGTCATCGAGTTTGATTTTAGGAACGCTGCCGATGTTCATCCACAAGTCACACCTGTCGGACCGCAAAGAAGTGACTGTTTTCCCACCGCCCAACTCTTCGAGGGGCTACCTCATTAGAACGCATCGAAAGTGTGTTTCAGTCCGGAATTAATGGTCCTAACAGAGGGGCAGGGAGGGTCCTATCAGGAAATGTCCCAAGGCAATCATGGCTGGATCCAGTGCTTATTCAACATGTTCAATAACCTGCAAGGTGTGCAGGAAACACAGGAAATGACCAGGTTGGTGGCAGGGATGGGAAGGAGGTAGGGAGGAGGGGTTTAGGATGATTGGTCAAAGCGATTATGGACATTGAGAGGCTTGGTTGAAAACAAAGTAGTAGCAGGCAATGTCAAGGGCAGAAAGGTAGGACATACAGAGAGTACATACTCTGTTGTGTATAAGGTCCATGATGATGAGCACGTGCTTAGAAGGCACACATGTTGACTGTATCTGAGGGTGGCATTTTTTTCCCCAAATGCAGTATTGAGTAGGTTTCTTTCTGAGCCCTCTAAGTTGGTCCTTTCAGGATCAACTGTCCTCTAAGCAGAGTTAAGAGAAGACCTTGTAGGTATAAGCTCAAAATCAACAGGCCAACCTACAAGGTCAAGTAACAAAGCACGTTGTACTAAGCTCAGGTCTTAGCCTTAATGGATCAGAAATGTAGTCTTAGCTCTGCAAGTAAAGAAGTGATCGGATACATTGAAAGAGCCACAAAAATGGTTAAAAGATTGGGAAAAATAAGGCTTCCAGGCCAGACAAAACTTGAATTAAGTGTGGAAAAATGTTGAGAAGTAAGCTATTCATGTTAGGCACGCAAAGAACTCCTAAAGGACGTTGGTGACAGCTTTTCCGTATTTCTTTTAATGGCACACTGAGAGGGCAGAGGCTTAACCGAATAGAGGATTTGGAATAGATTTAAAAGAAGACCGAAGACTGTTTGCTAAACATTGAGATAAGTGAGTTAGGGAGGGTGCATATCTCCTTCCAAGAGATCTTTAAAATGATGAGCAAATGTATTTTGGGGATGAATACATACATGTATAAAATGTTTGAGTTTGCGCTCAAAGTAGAAAATGAAGGAGATGAGTCCTCTCATCGCTTTCAACAATATGTCAAAATTTGTACTTGTTTTGAAGGACTTAGTCTTTCGTAAGAAAGTTTTAATTGGCGTTTTCCTCTTCCTAACATAACTGTGTGTGCTCAGCTCTGTTTTAATTGCCGTGTAACTCTATCAGAGCAGGGTTGGTAGATTTCTGTTGTGTTTGCTAACTTCATCAGCAGCCTGCCTGGTGCCCCTCCGTTCTGTGAACTGAACGTGTCTGTCCTGCTCCCCATTGTGACTTGAGTTCCAACAGTGTCTGGCACGTGGTATCGTGGAATGAATGATACAGGATGTTCAAAGAATTACAGGGCAGAAGGTTGCAGGGTTAGAAGGTTGTCATTTTTCAGAACGATTTGTGAAGGCTGGAAGATTGCTAAAATGTATTTCCAAATCTCTGTCATGCTATTGAAGTCCCACCGCTGGAAATATGTGTCACCTGACTTAAAGAGCTTCCTCTCTAACCATCTTCTTTTAATGCAAATGGAATCCACACGAAACGTTCATAGCAGCATGGTCCATAATTGCCGAAAAGTGGAACCAACCCAAATGTCCATGAGCAGTTGAACTGATAGACAAAATGTGGTATTATCCAAACAAGGGTGCTAACGCACGCTGCAACATGGATTGATCTCGAAAACATTATGCCATGTGCAGGAAGCCAGTCACGGTGGACTACTTACATGATTCCAGTTCTGTGAAATGTCCAGAATAGGCAAATCCGACGAGATAGCAAGTAGACCGGTAGTTGCCTAAGGCCAAGGAAGTTAGAAGCAGAGAGGGATGATTACATCATTACAGGATGATAAAGATGTTCTAAAATGGATTGCCATGGTGCACAAGCCTGGTGCACCAAAAACCACTGGATTGTGCACTGTCCTGGGTTGGACGCATTCATGGGAACACCTAGTATCATGGCGACAGGGCTCTATCAGAAAAAAGAGCACAAAAAACATAGAGTTCAGACAACACAAAATTCAAAATGTTTCCTGCTTTCTGGTTTTGCCTTTGGCTAACTGTGCTTAAGAAATACGGTTGGCAAATACCTTTTCTACAAAACAAGCATCTTAGAGTGTTGCAGCTTCCCCTTGGAACGTGCGCAGACCTAATCTTGCACATAGCATGTTAGATCGTAAGTGTGAGTTTCTGTGTCTGTCTCCCCTTCAGGACATGAAATTGAGCCCTGTGACCCTGTCCTGTTCAGCGTTCTGTCCACGTTGATCGTCCCAAGACCCTGCTAATGGTGGGAGAACCGTGGGTGTTGCTGAGCTATCTGTATTTAGATATAAAGGCCTGGGGAGATTTAGCTTTAAGAAAGGACGTCGACTCTATTGTGAGCTTAACAGAGTTGCCTGCTTAGAAAATACTTTTTAAAAAATTAATACTCAGCTGGGCGCAGTGGCTCATGCCTGTGATCCTGGCACTTTGGGAGGCCGAGGCGGGCGGATCGTTTGAGCTCAGAAGTTTGAGACCAGCTTGAGCAACAGTGAGACCCCGTCTCTACTAAAAATAGAAAGAAATTAGCTGGACAACTAAAAATATGTATATAAAAAAAATTAGCCGGGCATGGTGGCACATGCCTGTAGTCCCAGCTACTTGGGAGACTGAGGCAGGAGGATTGCCTGAGCCCAGGAGTTTGAGGTTGTTGTGAGCTAGGCTGATGCCAGGACACTCTAGCCGGGGTAACAGAGTGAGACTCTGTGTCAAAAAAAAAAACATAGGCAGGACGTTGTCTGCAGGGTGGACCTCCAAATAAACAGGGATTCTGTTATGGGAAAGAAGTTGGCCACAAAAGTCGTATACTGCTTGTTCTAGTATTAAGTCTCCTCTGTGGCTTCTTCTAGAATACAGCGAGGACAGTAAACATTACTCTGTCTCGATTCTCTTACAGCTTTCGCTGCGGGATTACTAAGTGAACCGCACAGTCGTTCACCAAATATACGGTGGTGTTGAAAACGCTATTGAAAAACCTGGGACGTGTTAGGCATCATCTGGGCCAAACTCTATGAGATTTCATAGTATTGTTGCTATTGGAGGTCTAATAATTTTCCATACTGTTTTACTTGCTGCAGCTCTTTAAAAATGTTTGCAAATACCTGCATTGTGTTTTTGCAAGATACAACTGTGTCTCGTGAGCTGTTTCCTGGTAGAAACCCAAAGACTTCCTGATAATGATGGAATGTAATTTGGGTGCTTGGAAACGAGTCTGGGAAATTGCTACTGTGGACGGGCTGCTGCTTCTGTGACCTGTGGCGTCCCATCTTGGCTTGGGCTGCCCACGCATGCCTCACTGCATGGAGCATGACAGATAGCGTTATGTTAATCTGAAGACTTAAACGTTTTTTGCATTTGCCTTTTCCTGGTCTTTTTTTTTTTTTTTTTTCTTTTTGCCAGTTTCAGCAATACATGGGACATTGCAATCTCTCAAAACGTTTTCTAAATTTAACTTAAGTGAGTCTATAGTCTAGAAGGCAAGCGGCAAATGCCCATTCCAGCCTGAGAGTCTCAGCGTCCCACTCGCCTCACTCAGATCCTCTTCAGTCCTTTTGTCACCAGAAGTTCTGAGTAGTTTATGTCCCAGTGTGGGTGACTTTCTAGATTCTTCTGCCAAGACTTAGTTCAGGTTATTCTAAAGAGTCCCAAGGTAAAACCCATTCCTACCCTCATGCTTACGAGTTCGCTGGTGTCTGAAGAGCAGGCCTTTGTCCCTTGCAGAATACTTAACATCCCAGGATGGGGAATCTGGACCTAAGCAACCCTCTTAGCCGAGTCCCCCAGCCCTGGAGGTTGCAAATGGCCCTGAAACAAATGACATGGACTTTCCCCGGCTTCTGAAGGACTTACAGATGCTCTCCACGCCCTATCGCATGCGCACATGCTGGAAAGCACCTCATGAAATCATTCATGCATTCAGGCCGGGCTGAATTTAATCCTTCAAAGAGAGGCATCTGTCAACTTTTTATGAAGCTGAACATATTTTATAATTTTGACCTTGATACTCAAGAAAGTTCTGCCTAAATCTAAAACTTTGCTTGAAATAGGTTTTCTTTTCACATAATGCAAACGTATTTGTGGTTTTCCTTTCCCCCTCATTTTGGAAGCAATGCATGTTCTTTTAAAAATATTGTCAATTTGAGGTATTTTAAGTTTATTTCCTTTAGTTCTTTTTCTTTGTGGCTGGGAAATCTAGACAGAATTGATTCTTATGAGACGGATAACTCTTAAGAAAGAGTAGGTTCATCTTAACAGAGTCCTGTTGAAACTATTTTATAGAAGGACATGGAGAAAAATATAAACTAACATTTTGGGAATACATTTTATTGACACGGAGAAGGAAAACTTTGAGTCCAAGTGACTCGCATTTAAATCCTGCTTTGCTCATGAACCAGCTTTTTAAAGCAAGTTTCTGAAGCTTGGTTTTCTTAACTGTAGAAGTGAAGGTACTGGATTTTTCTCATTGTTAACGTGTGGATTGAATAAAATACTACATGTCAAAGAACCTGAAAGGTATCTGATACACGTAGCACCATGGTAGCTTCTCAGATCTCTACTTAATCTCTTTCTTTTTGTTTCCACATACTATTCCTTTGTGTATATCTCTTGATTAGCACAGAAAATGTTGTTTTGGGGCTATAATCATTGCAATTCAGCCATTGAATATATTGTTTTTTTCACTTTTGGGCATTGTCAACCGATTTTTGGCTATTCTAATAAATCTTCATTTATAGTTCAGTAGTTCGTACCTAGTTTCAATCTAAAGAATTTTAGCCTTCTAAGTGGAAGAAAATCACATGCCATCCCTTGTAAAGGATTTACTTCTCAGTGTAAAAGCGTCATGTTTGAGCTTAGCTTCAGCCTCACGTGGACCTATTAAATTGCTAGGTTTAGAAGCCGGTAACCTCAATGGTGCGATCATAGGAATTTTGGGGTTTGTCTAATAACTACATGGGCAGGACCTGGGCCAGATGCTGTACATACGTTTCCACGTTGAATCTTCACAACTCTCTGATAGGTATCATTATCCTTATTTTACTAGAGCAGAAATTAAGGCCCACGGACTTCGTTAATTCCCTTTGGGATGGCACACTGAGAAAGTTCCGGGCCAGTGTCGCACCTGGGCCTGTTTGAGACTGTTCGTATTTTCCGCCATCCTATTGCGTGTAGGGGTCGTGATTATGGGGGGTGGAATCTTTCAGCGTAAAGAACTTTAGTCTGCCCCCAAACCTGGTGGTAAAGTCTGTCTCACAGGACGGACTCTCCCCGTTCCTCTGTCTCTGTCTTTTCCCCCCGTCACCCTTGCTTGTCACTATTTAGAGCGTGTTAGTAAGTAGAGCCAATTCCAAGGACGCAAAGTGTCACGTCGCTGGGGAAGACCTGCCGCGGGCTGCGTGGTGCCATGTTGAAGGCAAGGAGCATCTAACCGTCCAACTGGGACTCGATCTCCCGGCCATTGGGATTGGGTAAGAGAAGGGCCAGAGAAGAGAGCTGTCCAATTCGGTCCCTTTCCTTGGAGGAACGTGACTCCGATGCTGCCACAATTCCTGTCCTCTTCTGTCCTCGCAGGACTGTGGCAGTTCCCTCCACCCCTGTAGCACCTGTCACCAGGCTGACGCCAGGCGAGGCTCCCTTGGCCCAGGCAGAACGATCCTTGGTGAATTTTACTCTTGGGAATTTCCTTTTGCCCCAAACTCCCCCAAAACAGAACAATCTAGACAGCTACCTTGTGCAGTTGACCGCCTCCCATTTACTGGCCTGTTCTTTCCTTCTGAGATATCAACCTCATAAAGAATAATAAAGTTTACTTGGACATTATTGTCAAGGAAGTAGACATGCCTCAGCATCGATCCAGCCTTCTAGTGGGTGGGAATATTCTTTGAATGTGTGTGTGTGTGTGTCTACCAGTGTGTCTGACACATACTACGTGGAGACAGTTCTCTGTCACGCAATCCTAAGAAATGCAAATCCTTTTCTCTCTAATTGCTGCGCTCTTCCTTCCCTGCAGATACGGTGTTACGCCGAGTAGCCTGCCACGTCCATGTGGGTTGGAACTGCCTGTTATCTTTCTGGTACTCCTGTCAAAATAACCGTCCCGGTACAAACGCAAAGCCAGGAAATTCATCCTCCCGGGGCTGAAGCTGGATGCAGTGGCCAGCTTTCAAATGAACTCTTTTTTATTTCTTTCTATTCTAGAAGCATTCCACTGTGGTAGGTAATAGGATTCGCTTTCCCATGTCTAATATGTGTAGGCAAAGTCTTTATTAAGTCCTGCGCTGGGATGGCAGTCACGAGGTCAGCCTGGAAGTCTTTGTCATGCCAAGATGATTCCTGCTCCTAAAAAAGGGGCCCCATGCGTTGTTTCTATTTAAATTGGATGTTTCGTTGGTCTCTGTGGAGGAAGTTCAGCTTTTGCTTTTCTCTTCAGTGGTGACTTGAAATCCTTCCGCTTCCGGGTTAAGTATAGCATCTCCCCGATCTGAACCCAGTGTTCCTGGGAAAATTTTATGAGGTTTAATCAGAGAAACAAAGTATACTTCCTTTTGTACTCAGAGTCTGAGGTGGTAGTTTGGATTTCCTCAGTATGGATTGTAGAGCAAAGGGCATGAAACTGGCATTTAGGAGATTTCAGATTTCCCACTGGCTTTGCCAGTTGCTAACTGGTGACTCAGACAAGCTATGGAACTTCGACTAGTTCCAATACCTGAAATGTGGGAGTTGAACTGGGTCACCTCGGAGACTCCTTTTAGGTTTGACATTCTAGGATCCTAGAAGAAAAAAAGATAGTTGCATGGACTAGGAATATTATATGTTCCTAAAGTATTATCCTTTATAATAGACGTTGTTTGAAAAGAGAGCTGATATTCAGATGTTGGACACATAATTAAAATGAAAGGAAGTCTACCAGACGGTCCTTGCTAGCATGAAATTAGGCTTGAAGGCATAGCATTGTGTCTTTCGCAACCAGTCAGCTTGTTTCTGAGAAGCACAATACCCCGTAGACGTCATAGTAGCTGGTGAGCTACAGATACACACAAGACCACAGTCACGGAAAGCATCGGCCTCAAACATCGGAATAGCAGTAAATTCAGATGTGGGAAAAAATTGAGGATCAAGTGATCAAGTGATTGTCACCAAGCCTAAGCATTTTCATTAGAGAGACCTACCTTACATACTGCACCAGTTTATTTATTTATTCATTTTTTATTTATTTATTTATTTTTTGAGACAGAGTCTCACTGTGTTGCCCGGGCTAGAGTGCCATGGCATCAGCCTAGCTCACAGCAACCTCAAACTCCTGGGCTCAAGCAATCCTCCTGCCTCAGCCTCCTAAGTAGCTGGGACTACAGGCATGCGCCACCATGCCTGGCTAATTTTTTTCTATATATTTTAGT
>CAUYRT010092951.1:0-33581 GCA_963574885.1 Lepilemur ruficaudatus | reverse complement strand
GTGCATCAAGGCCCATGATCATGCAACTTATTTACTATGAGACTGTGGACTATTAATTTTACTTAAACTTTTGTTTTCTTCATTAGTAAAATGGTAATAATATTTGTACTTCCCTTTAAGGGTTGCTGTGAAGCTAAATTTTAAAAAATCTGTTAAACATTTAGCATTTGCATTATACTTTATGATAAATGCTAGGTATTATTGCTAATACCATTATTATTTCTTTTTTTAAAAAAGTTACACTATACACATATGCATATACATTTAACTGTTAAAAATGCAGGTCTCTGGGGAGGTGTCCCAACACTTATTTTTATTCATCTATATTTTCCACTCCTTTTAAAAGGTATCATGCATGAATTTATAAAGATATAAACATTCTGAAAACTAAAATGAGTGTCCACAAAAAGCAGATACTGGCTTAGTGCAGTGCTTCATGCCTAAATCTCAGCACTTTGTGAGGCTGAAGTGGGAGGATTGCTTGAGGCCCGGCGCTCAAGACTAACCTGGGAAACACAGTGAGACCCCATCTCTACAAAAAATTTTAAAAATTTGCAGGAGGACCACTTGTGCCCAAGAGTTTAAGATTGCAGTGAGCTATGACATGCCATTGCACTCTAGGCTGAGTGTCAAACTAAGGCTCTGTCTCAAAAAAACTTAATTTTTTTTAATCTTAAAATCCAAAAAGTATTAACAAAATTTATATTTACATAAGAAGAGCATGGATTTTCTATACTATATATCAAACCTAAACTATGCAATAGGGACATACAAGCAAAAATAGCAATAGATTAATGAAACAGAATCCAGAATACAGAAATAGACCCATATATGAGGATTCGATACATGACAGAGGAGGCTTTTCAATATAGGAATGAATATATTTTTCAATAAATCATTGTGGACAATTGAATAAGCATTTAGAAAAAGTAAAATAAGATAATTCAGAAAAATTTAAAAAACCTAATTTTCAGAAATTTTAAAAACATCTGTGTGAAAAAAAAACCAACCTTAGAATTATTATGATAATAAAGGCCATCTCAATTATAAAACAAAACCTAGGAACCAAAAAAGTAAAGATTGACAAATTAATTGTGCTTGAAATTTTAATTTCAACATTTTTCAGAATAAAATATATTTTAACAAAAGTAATAAAATTCAGCAACGGGCTGGACAAAATATGTGCAACCTGTCAAAGGCAATACACAATTTTTATATCATAAAGAAAATGACAAAAAATGTAGAAAAAAGAGAAAAGTGTATGAATGTTCAATTAGGGAAGTATAACAAATTGTTAATAAATATAATAAAAGATGCTTAACCTATTAGCAATCAAGTAAATGAAAATTAAAATAACACAATATCAATCAGCCTTGCACAAATTTAAAAATGATTAATGATATTGATATTGCAAGTATCTATCCGTGTAACAGTGGAAGGGAAGCATAGCATAACTAGCTCCATTTTGCTTGTAATCCCCTGCAGTAATATCCTTTAGTTTACAAGCTTCTGCTTAGCTCTGCACATAGGCTAGAAGAAAGGTGAAAACTGTGCCTTTTTCAAAATTAACTCCGAGGGAGATAAGAAAAACATGTAAACAAGCAGCAATGGTATGTTAAAGATTTTCAGGAACATCATCACCTTTGTCCTCCAAAATTAATGACCAAGAGCAAAGAAGTTTTACAACCTCCTCAGACCCTCGCTGATGCCCAGATGTCTGTGGTCCTCAGACTTGTTGGGTTGTAAGAGGTGCAACACAAATCTCCCACCACCTTCCCCTTCCCTTAAGATAAAGAGGAACCTAAAGTTCATTCTAGCTTGAGATGTCTCTTTGAAAGGTTAGTCAGCCGTCTTCTCTCTTTGCTGGCTCTCTGAACACACAATGCCTTGCCCCAGCACAATGCCCCTCAACTTACTAGCTGTCCTGCAGTGAGTGGTATAAGCTTGAACTCATTACATCAATATTTAAATATATATGGTTCTCTAAGAATTGGTATTTAAACTTAAATATGAGTCACTGGGATTGCTCGTTAAAATGCAGATTGTGAAACTCCAGAGCTGGAGTAAGGCAGGGACTCATTTCCTAAAAGCTCTTATGTGGTATCAGTGCCATTGGTCCACAAACCACAAATTGGTAAAATTCCTTAACATATACTTCTAAAAATAGATCCTTAAATATTAATTTTGACATGTACACAAAGGTGTATTTACTAGTACATTTGGTAAAGGTATATTTACTAATTCCATGTGTATAATCCTTTATGAATCAAATTTCAAGTTGAAGATTATGAGAATCATGGAGAGTAAGAGGTGAAATGGAATGAACATTGATATCTTCCTTATTTTAAAAGATATCATTGATAAAATCTTAAAAATTAATCTCTCAAAACTATTGGGCAGCTTGAAGACTATTCACATTTGCCCCCAGAAAAGATTTGATTTTTTTCTTGGATACTCTGACCAAACATAGAAACAACATTCTTCCTATATTTCTAAATGATAGGTGAGAATGTATTAAGTCATCAAGATATTTGAATGCCTGATGGTTAATAATAGCACTATGAATCATCAGATATAAAATCTTCATAAGGATGGGATGTGTATACATATATATACATATATGGAAACATATATTAAAGACATATATGGTGAAGATACACTAGAATGCCTCAAAATGATAAGATTAAAGAGTTGTTTTAAAAGTTATATTAATACAAATTAATGGCTTACATTTATCCCAAAAAAGAAGCAAATGCCATGTTATATTTAGTGTAAAGTCAAATCTGTAATAATGTGAATACTTAAGTTAGGGCTCTCTGATGTTCTTCAATGATCTGTTTACTAGATTCTAATAAGAAAATCAGCAAATGAATGAGACATGGGAGAGGCCATAATGTTGGCAAATACCTCTGAAGTACTAGACTACACAAAGTACTTAACAGTACTTTAAGGAATGGTAATCTAGTTTATATTCAATTTATTTCATTTCCCTACAAAGCCCTGAGGAACATACTCCATTTGTTGCACAAAAGCCAATTATAGTAATGGGCTGTGCGTAAGAGTTTCTAGCTTTCAGAATTAGTTCTAACTATTTAACAGTACATTTTCAGATGGCTGTGAGGCTAATCATTTCTAATTCTTCAGTAACTATGTTTGTAGGATTGACATAAAAACTACAGTATTCTCTTTGTATTTGGTGTAGGCCAACATGAACAAACAAACAGAAAAGAAGAATAAAATGACCTTGGCTTATCATGAAAACAGAATCACAAAAAATAATTTTATGGTAGTGAGATCTCCTGGCTGGAATATAAGTTGTTCAAATGCTTCAATAGCATTTCCATTGGAAGCACAACTCTACCTCAAAGCTAGTTTGCATAGTCAAGAAAACATGGTCCAATAAATTCTTAGCTTTGAAGTTTCCTTTTTACTTCTTTAAATAAAATCCACTTAGAAATGCAGTATGTTAAGTGGGACTTTTCTGGGTGAAAAGGGCTGGGGAGGTGCCTAAAGGTTGGCACCTGGGCCTTGCCCTCTCACTCCCCTGGGATATGCTACTTACTGTTAATAACTGTGTGTCCTTGGGCAAGCTTCTCTCTTTTCTGTTCAGTTTCCTTGTCTGTGAAACAGGACAATCTTTCCTTTCTCATAAAGTTGTTGACAGATGTGCAAGGCACCCAATGTGTGTCCAGTGGATGTTCATTGAATTATCTTGTCCTCAAGCCTGGCTCCTAAATCCCTAGATTAAAAAACAAGATCTTTTAGTTCTTAATCCAATAATTTTCTGTCTTGATCTTTGGGCCATAATATTCTATTATGATCTGATCAAAAGGAGCATTTCAAGAGCTTCTTTGGCCCCTGAAGTTTTCTTAAATCTCCCAGTGGGAAATTCTTAAGGGGCAGGGGGCACTATTGGCATTGAGGTGGGCAAATTGATTTTGTAGGGCTGTCCCGAACATATAGGATGCTTACCCTCTAAGTGCTGCCCACTAAATGCCAGTAATACATTGGTCATTGTGACAACCACAAACACAAATCAGCAAAATGTCCCTACACACTTCCAGTCACTTCCGCTTCCCCTATAAAGAGCCAATGAACCAAAGTCTAACAAGAGCCCTTTCCACTTTAACTCCAATCTCACACAGTTGAATGAAACATATTTATTAACTGGTTTTATAAGCTAGATTTAACTTAAGGTCTATTTAAGATAAATCTCCTGTCCTTCACCTATTATTATATTATAAACAAGATCTAGTCCAGGTTGACTAGAAGATGCATGGACATATAAGCACCATCAACCCTCTGGCTATTGACATTTAATTAGCTTTGAGAATAAAAATTAAAAAGAAAATGAATAAAAAAACCCACCTGCACCAGGGAGAAAGCTTTCACTCCCACTATCTCTTACAAGATACCACCCATCTGTATATAAGAATCTATAAAACTAGAAGCTGAGTCTTCACTATTTACAAGCCTTTTTGGACTGACTATCAGAATTTACCCAATCAGCTTTTCTGATGAGAGTATACCAGAATTTTTTTTGACTATTTAAAATCTAAATTTCACTCTCCTCCATCTCAAATAAAACTGCACTTCATTTAAAGACTAACTACATTTTTTAACATTGGGTTTCTCAATTCCTGCAGGTAGAAGTTGGAATAAATTCAGCAACTGAGTCTTTAGATTAACTTGTGATTTAACAGCCTCCTCCTCCACCTTAAAGCTGACTCCCTCGTCTTTCTGTTTCCAAGTCTACGTGGCCGATTTTCTGATTTGCTAATTTTTCATTTCTATTCCTGAGCCACATCTACTTCTCACCCTGAAGTGCAGAGCAGATGACTGACAAGCTTCTCTGAAAACAATGAATAAACACCGCTTCCTGACTCAGTTTATCAACACTGCCACCTCCCCGAGTTATCCCTGAACACGTGTGGCCCCGATACCTCAAGAGCTTGGCGTTTCTGAATTGAACTTTTCACTTTAGGATGAGCAGGAGTCTTCACATAACCTCTCAACACAACTGAAATTTCCACCTATGAGATGTAGGTAGTTGGTGTGTGCAAACATTATTGTGCCTGAACCTGACAAAGGAATCTATTCTTTCTAGTTACCGAAAATCTGAACGCTGTGCAGTCAAACTGTGGGGAAGCCGCATAGCCACGGACCCACAGCCTGAGGCGACAGCAGAGCAGCTGTCAGAGGCAATCACAAGTGCTTTCTGTTTGTTATTTCCGGTGACAGCGGCTGATCTCAGATTTGGCTTCCAGTAGCAAACGGAGACACTGAGAGCTTTTCAACAGATCTCCAAACCTCCGCAACTGCGTCCCTGCCGGCTCAAGTAGGATGAATCCTCCAGGCCCCACACCAGACAGAAAAGGAGGAAGCCACGTGCTGACATGCTGGACCAGCAATTTCACTGACCCAGAGAATGGCATCTCCATCCGTATCACCCAGCTCCCGGGAGCCCACGGAAAAAGAGGAGCACTATTCAAGACGAATGAATGAGAACAGGGGGAATGAAACCGCAAAAAAGCAGCCGGAAGCACAGGGGTCCCGGTACACTTCCCTCTCCGCCACGTTTACACTCAGAGGAATACTCTTGAAAACCGTGTTCAGGAAGCGAAACTTTGTGGACGTTTGCCCCAATCGTAGGGGGGAAATAACGCCAGCACACACTTTCTATTAAATTTTCTGTTAAGTTGTCCATAGTCCTAAATGAATTGCCCATATGCTTCCATTTTCTTTACCCTTCAAGAGTTGCTTTTATCTAGTTTTTCAACCTGAAGAATTTGATGCTGATCCATTTAAAAGATAGCTGTGATCTGACAGACCAAAATAGACATGATTTAGCAACTGAGATGAACCCTAAGGTTAAGGAAACAGAAGTTACCTATGGGTCAAGAGTTCAGGGCCTGGCTGGCATGGAAAATTTCTAAATTCCTATGGCTACAAGAAAAACCACAATCGTGCTCAACTCCCTGACAATAAGGAGCTATCAGGCAAATTATCAGACCTCTTGGTTTGGGAAAAACCCAGGACAGTATAGAAACTGCCCCCACCCCACACTCCACAAGCTGAGATGAAGGTGAGAGACTGAAGAATGACTCAGACAAGACCAGCGCCGTGAGTTAGACCAGTTCATTAGAGGTTACTTACACAGGATGCTCATTCCTTGCACAAGAGTTCCCTGGACATTCAGTTCTCTGGATACTTACCCCTGGGCGGTGCAGAATTTCTTTGGAGAGTAGAAACCATATCACCTATCCATGATGTCACCTTAAATCTCTTCCTAGTGAGTGACAGAGCTCTTATATTATATCATCGCATGTTCACAATTGAGACAAATCAAGCATGCATAGCCCATGTTATGTTAATAATATAATTCTTCACTAAGAGGAGATTTTAGTATTAAAATTAGCTAAAGAGTAGTAGGTCTACTAAAGCAATTCAAATGCAGTCAGGGTTAGGTTAGTGTACACCTCTGCCTCAAGAAAGATGAAGCACATCTCTTGTGCCTTGTAACTATCTTTTGACATTTGCTTATTCTACTTTGTACCCATTTTGTTGAGCTCTCCAAGCTAGCACAGCATAGTGTTCCTTTTTGTGTGGTGGGGAACATGCATTTTTCCCTCAACCCTCACAACTCTGATTTACAACCCAGACCAATACAACTCTGATTGGACAGAGAACTGGCCTTACAAGCACTCTTCTCTGATAAGCAACTGCAGATATTAAACCAGTTTACATAGGCACAAACTGTCATTGTGTTGTTTTTTTTTTTTGGATATGTAATTAAAATATATTTGTTGGCTTAACAGTAAATAATATTTATACAACTATGATAACAAAAGCTTTGTTAACCAAAAATTTGGGGAGTGGGAGACTAGAAGAAAAAAAGAGGAAAATATACATAAGCTTAAAATCCTCATTACCATAATAGGAAATCTATAACTAATGATTGACGAATCATTGTGTTTTATGTTTGTGTCGTTGTGTCCTTTGTTACCTTTTGATGTCAAGAGCCCAATTCTACCTCATTTTAATGCTGAAACCCCACCCCAAAGTAAACAGGGGATGTATGTTACATGTATCTTCACCCATTGTGCATAAACTCACTCAGCTCCCCTCATAAATATGTGTGGCTTTCCCCCCCAAACCTGATGAATTGTATAATAGAGGCCCTGTGAAGCATAAAATCCAACCTACCCTTCCCCTCTTCAAAGAGAAAGCACCTTTGATCCACACCGCAGACTACCTCTTCCTGGTTTGCAAATTGGTATCACCAATAAAGCTCTCCTTTTTACTATTTAACCATGCTGATGATCTTTTGTATGACATTGTAAATGAAAGAGCTGTTGTGATCTACAGAACAATGCAACTCATTATGGTCCTTTTAGCTGATTAAATAACTGCTCCTCTCATCCAATGAGCCTGCTCTACGAAATGTGAATTTTTGCCTCACATCAGCAGGTCCTTGCCTTATGAGAGAGGTAGAGTGGGTATCACTGACACTAGCTTAATGATAGGAAGCCAAAGATGAGAAAGAGCAAGTGAGTTGGCATGTCACTCACAGTACAGCACTCTTTCTATTGCCCTGGACTGTGCAGACAGTCCGGAATATAAGGAAAAATGAGTTTCTCCTCTACCCTCCATGAGTTCTTCCCTGGGGCTCTTGGCAACAAAAGACAGATTAACAAGAGAAAATCTGAATTTTAATAACATGTATACCTCTTATATACATGGAAGATAACCCTGGGAAATGAGTAAATCTCTAAAGTAAATCTCAAATAGTTGTCTTAGGTTCAGGATAAAATTTTATCATTGTTGGAAACAAAGAAAGAAAGGAAGGGTTTGGGGAAAGGCCCTTTTACTGTAAAACAAGGGTAAGATCTGTTATGCGGATTTAAGTGCATGCCTTCACCATTGACTGAGAGTCTATAGTGATTAAGTCATTCTTCTCTCCCTGGTTCAAAAGGAGGGAAACACTCTTGCAAGTGGAGAATTTCTTTATAGATGTAAAAATCTCTTACAAAGTGTAACTTCTCAGAGCTGCTCCTGTGTCTGCTGTTTCTCAAAATAACCAGCTCAAAATAATCCTATGCCAAAGAGTCCTATTTGAAAGGATATTCTGTTCTCATAAAGTCATATTTTGGGGTATCACTCCCTAAACCCCATCAGGAGCAGCATAACCTATGTCCTTAGAGCCCAGGGTGTTCAGAATCTAACAAATGTGGATGGAATTAGCATCAGACCATCCAAACCTCATTTGACCTCAGACCTTCCCCATGTGGCTCACTCTCCAGTGCTCTCCTGCAACAGAATATCTTCCCAGCAAGAATACCACACTCCTAGATTTTAATCTATTGCCTTAATTGTCTAGACTCTTCAACCATTGTTTTTACCCTTGTGTCTTTAGTCAATCCATTGTCAGACTAATAAACAGGTAAAATCCAGTTTAGTCTGGCCTCATCTCTATACCTGTTGGTCCTGTAGCACTCACTTGGAGATGGACATATTTCAGTCATGCTTTCTAATCTTGAATAATTATTGTACCTAGAGACATGTGATAACCGTCATATGGGCATAAAGCTATTGACCTTACATTTAGAGAGGTTCTGAATTATTTTTTCTGACATGAGGAAAGATTTTCATTAAGTCATCAACCTTCTCAGTCTTACTTCTTTTGTTAATATAGGGGCCAATGCCCTTGGCCTCCTTAAGTTTTGCCGAAAACTCACTGACATGAGGCAGATTGACTAATAGGAGAAAAGACATACAAATTTATTTAATGTGCATACGTGAAAGCTTTCAGAATGAAGACCAAAAGATATGGGAGAAATTGTCGATTTTTACTCTTAGGCTCAACAGAGTATGAGCAGCCAGGTAGAAATATGTTTTTACAAAAAGGGTATGACTTAATTCTAATAGACTGATTGGGGAAAAGCAGCAAGGCCTGCCTTCCTAAGCTCTTTTTGGCCTCTCTGAGCAAGCATTGCTTCCTTGCTTGGGGAAGGACCCTCTTTGGGAGAGGGTGGGGGATCTTATGACCTATAGTCAAACAAGGTAGGTCAGATAATTTCTTTATGGCCAATTTTTACACAGAATAATTTTAGGTTGTATAGGTGGCTTTTAGAAAAGGGGGTTCTTGTTTCTATGACCTGGCTTGGGAAGGGGGATTCTAATTTCTACGGTTAGCCTCAAGGGAGAATGGGACTTAGAGACAAAAGGACAATAGAAGATCAGAGAAAACTTGCTTCTGAGGCTGCTTCTGAAGTTTTCATTTTGGGGTGCTATATTCTGAGCTCCAACATTAGCAATGTAACAGAGTAGTCACCCCTCCTTCCATAGATATGGAAGTGTAAAATTGAGAGTGGGAATATGTAACAGAGGGAATGGCCTGGGGAAAAAAATGGCAAAAATATTTTCTGTTTCTTTAAAACTTCCCCCACTTTTTTGGGACTGCAGCCAGGCCTGCATCCTTGAGGCAAGTTAAATCTTTTGTTCTTTGTGTTACAAGAAATAACTCAGCCACCCAGGCTGAGCCAGGCCCCCAGGTGGGCCCAAGTGTGGCTTTGTCTTTGGCAGAAATGGGATCATTAGAATAGTTAACCACAATAACCTAGACTGAGGGCCCTCCCTTTAAAAGCTCTGTTTTTCTGCTAATGTTCAGGAAATTTGGATTTTAAGATAAGAAGGTCTAACATTTTTCCTCCTTTGTCAGCAAAGTCATAAACTTCTCTTTCCTTCTCTTCAAACCACTTATTCTTGTTCTTCTGATACCACTTTGAGGACAAGTGCCAAGCTTTTGGTAACAGCAAGAGATTAAATATGAAACTGCCTTTTTCACAAATCAATAATGAGGTTCAAAGTGAGAACTGTGGTAAGGGCCTAGCTAAAAATAATACAAAGGCCTAGCTAAAAATAATGATAATAATCAGTAACTGTCTCCCTGTAATTGCCACTCCAGAGCCACGCAGCCGGTGGTCATAAAGATTCTTAGCTTCTCCCCATACTGGAGTCCATACAGATTCTAGTTTTCTCCAAAGATAACATCACCTTTTTGAAAAAGGTAGTGGTCTTTAAGGTATCTTCCAGGCCCCACATTCCAGTGGATCGGTTAACACACCTAATGGATCAGCAGCCCTCACCAAGAAACCCACTCAACTGGAATTGTGCCCCCAGGGACTGAAACAACACAAGAAGATGATTTCTACACCCCTATAATTTTGCTCTGACAAACCCAATTGCCTAATCCCTTGCCTGTCAAACTACCCTTTAAAAAGCTTGTCTTCCAAATTCTCAGGGAGGCAGATTTGAGAAACTTCTCCTGTCTCCCCTCTTAGTGCTGTGCAGAATAAAGATATTTCTCTGGCTTGTAAACCCTGCTGACTCAGCATATTGGCGGCTTCTTGGGCAGCGGGCATGTGAACCTTGTTGGGAGGCAACAAATATGGAAAATGGAAAGAGAAATTAAATATATTTATCATATCCATACATATACAATCCTCCAGTAAACTTGGGTTTTCCTACCTTTCCTTTTATTCTAAGCCTTGGCCCTGATTTTGTTGTTGAAACCACAAAGTGGTTTCACTCTGGGTCTAGTTGCTCACCACACAAAGATCCGATTATTGAGACAATGAGAATTGCCAAAGAAGAAAAGAATTTTTAATATGGTAGACATCATGCCGGGAGAGTGGGAGAAGGTATCTCAAATCCATCTCTCCGACTAAGGGAGATCATGGGCTTTTAAAGGAGGGGCTATGTACCATGTGGCAGGTCATGGTGTAACTAACAAGGAGCTCTGTGCATTTGGGGCAGGTCACATGCATTGGAGGCAGGTTGTGGGTGATGGTGAATCATCAGGAAGTCTTGCCCAGAAGACTTCAGAATCTCAGGTCCTTTGTCTTACAGGAAATCCACAATTTCTGGGAAACAACTCAAAAGGTCACACAGTTGAGGAAGCAGATTATATAGGGGTCATTGAAATTTGCTCAGTGCGGGCCAGTTATAACTTTGTACAAGAAGGATGGCTATGTCTTGCATGAGCTGCCCTGCATTTCTATAGGCCCTACCCATTTTTGCGTGAAATTCAATCCACTATATTATGCTGCTTTTGGTTGAGGGTTAGCCCTAGACTGTTTATGAAAGTTCTAGTAATGTTCAAATGCATCAGAAATATGTTACATTTTCTATATTATTCCTGGAGGGGTTTTTTTTTCACAATTGAGAAAATGTGAGTGTTTATAATTTAAAATTTATGTGAAATTAAGTTGATGTTGGAAACAAATTGACTTTAAAATGGAAAAATTATAATTCATAGAGAACATTGGGGTTCATAAAAGGATAATCCCAAAGTATGACACTTTGGTATGCTGAACACTTTCAACTATAATAGGAAAGCATTAAGAGCCACCTCAGAATCAAAAATTTTCTGACCTTTCTTCTCTGACCCTCTTCCTGGCACAGGATGGAATTTCACTCTGATATTGCCTTATCTCCCTTAAGACCAGATCCACCAAAGAGAATACAAATACCTACCATCCCTTCCCTGAAATTTTATTATGTTTTTCAGGAAATAAAACAAAATAAAACCACACCTGGATGGACTTTGTCACAAGATATTTTTTGTCTATAAGTCTCCTTCTAATTACGAATAGAATCATTTACAAGCTAATGTCCGCTTCCTGGCTACATTCATTCAATTTCCCCAGAACAATTGACTAGCCCTCAAGAATGTAACATTTCCTCCATTTCCTCTTCCACTATGAAGGAGGGTGTATAAGCATCTGGACCTCATTAAGTTATTGGGAAATCATACTCTGGTGACTCCCTTGTGCTCACTCATGTTAAATATATTTGCATATTTTTTTTTTCCTTTTAATGTGCTTATTGTCAGTTCATTTTCAGCCAACCTTCAGAGGGCAGAGGGGAAGCTTTCCCTTCTGCCCTGGGGATTCAACATAGCTGGCAGAATATACCAAAAGCACTCCAACCTTCCAGAAGCTGTAATTCAGGGAACTCAGGACTCCTGGATCTATGTCTATAGAATCCGGTCAAGCAGATGGTAAAAATCAGTTTGTCTCTTTTCCCTTTCAAAATTTAAATTAATAGGAGAAAAGCATTTGTATGGACTAGTCTTAGGTGTGGCAATTCTGGTGTCTTTTGGTATGAGTATTCATATTGTCTGATCTTTTTCCTACCAGAAATGGCCCCAGTTTTCCTTTTTCTCTTTCTGTAGCATTTTTCATTAAGAGGAAAAATATAGGATAAAACATGGCCCCAAAGGTCTTGTAAGTCTGGTGTTTAAGCTAGCCCCATGGTCTGATAAGTTTGTGGATCTCATAAGACTGGCATCAGTTTAGACAAACTGTGCTTTGCGTCCATGAAAATAAAATGGATGAGGTTGGCCTTTCATCTTGTTTTATGTCCTGAGAACTTGACTTTTGTAATCCAGTGAGCTTTTGTAATCCGTCCTCTCTTGGTCTCCACCAGACAGTGGGCATAATTGTCAGGTCATGGCAGGTGGCCAGTATAAAAAGAGTGGGAACCTGAGATAAGTAAAATTATTAAACAGCACTTTCTGTTTTGAACATGCGAAGCTCTCAGGAGAGTTTGTCTTAATAAGAAGTCCCATCCATAAGGGCTTTTGTCATCTCAACCCCTGTTGCCTGATTAGTTCTAGGAAAGCCCAATACAAGAAGTATCTGCCCAGTGTCACAGGTTTGGCAGGTCTGTGACTGGCAGCACCCCCACTTGTCCATGTGTCCATGTCCGTGTATACACATGTTCTTAAGGAGACCAGAGACATTGTTTGAACAAACACCCTTTTTAGTTATCTGAGACAACAAGGGTCTTCCTGCTTCCTGAGTCTATTTTTAGGAGTAAATTTTTGCTGCCTCTTCCATGCCCTCTTCGGTAATGCTTCTTGCTTCAATAGTAAAAATTCATTCTACTGGAAAATTACTTTCTGGTCTTTCCAGGAACAGGCACATTGAATTGACTCACTTTTAGAATAAATAAACCATTGGGGATCTTAATCATCAATGGATAGATGATGGATCTTTAAAATTAGAAAGGCTTCTATATTTGAAACACAATGTGTGTGTCTGTGTGTGTGTGTGTGTGTGTGTGTATTCTAGATTGGTCTAATGGCTAGGATTCAACACTGTGGCCTGAGTTTGATTCCTGGTCAGGGAACCAGTCTCTTGAAGATGTAAATTTTTAACTCAGGAAAAAAAAAAGAAAACATTTATAAGAATTAGTTTAAATTTTTTTGAATTTATATGACTCTTGACTTTTGGAGTACCCTTTTATTTATAATTCTTTCCTTTCCATGAACAGCTTTCATTTTTCTGTTTTGTCTTACCAACGTTTGTCTTCAAACTTTCCCTTTCATAAGCTGTCATTGCGGCATGGTCTGGATCTTGAAAGGGCTGAAGCTTTTTGCTCCCACTTTAGAGATCTTGGTTAAAGCTGTAAGAAGACCTTGGTTTTGGTCTTCAGTGTGCTTATTTCTTTTGGTTTTGAGTCATTTATTTATGTATACTTTTGGGTTAAAAATTTGGCTTATTTTTAGAGCCTGGTAGCAACTTTCTTCAGTTTATCTTGCTTTCTCTACTGGACTAAAATAAACCTATATACTTAAAAAAAGGCTTATTAAGACAAAACCAGGAACATGCCTCTAAAAGCTCTTTGCCTTCTCTTTCTCATCTTCGTGCATTAGATTTGCTGTACAGCCTTTCTTCAGAGTGGACTAGAGTCGTTTGCAGGGCCAGACACAGAGCAGGTCAGGGAGACGTGGCTCCCAGCACTATGCTGCTGCCACAATGCCAGGTTTCAGTCTGAAATGTCAGTTGTTGGCATGTTCACGGATGAAGAGTGAACAGACAGGCCACAGTAAGGCAAGCATGAAAGTGAGGTTTATTGAGGAGAGAAGGATAGGATTATAGACAAAGAGCAAGATATAGGTTTATAGAGTGTGATACATATGCCGCAGATGATGACCAGACCCATTGTCACAGCAAAGGGAGAGCAAAAGGAAGAGCGCAAAAGAGAGATTGGTTATACTCTGTGTCATGTTTTATAGTGCCCAGATTGGGACCTCCCTAGTGGCTCAGATGTCACCATGGAACCACTTTAATACTAAATTGAAAGGAAAAACAAGTATCATTATCTTTCCATTTAATAGGCAAAGCCTCCTGCATATTGTAAATATTGTAAAAATATGTTTAATTCACCTAAATTATGTGTGCGCATGTGTGCACACACACAGGTAGGCTTACGTGTTATTTGGCTGCTGGCTACCCTTCTGAAACTTAACATTTTTTTCTGGAACGGAATTACAAGCATCTATTAAAAATTATCCCCAGAAACTCATCATTCCTACATATATAAAATTTTTTCCTAAAACTCAGCAGAAAAGATTGCTCAGTTACTAGTTGCTCCTAACTCCTCAATTTGGTTAATTCAGACCTTCTCCATAATTCCCCTCATTTCATTCCATTAGCTCTAATCAGGTTGCCACATACAATGCCACCAGCTCCCACCCACTTGTTTTTTATATTAACCTAATGTTTTGGCCTCCTTAACAGGTTCCACACTGAGTTGACTCTTAGGCAAGCATTCATTTTGATGATACTAACCAGTGCTGTCATTTGCGATTAAATTGGCTAATGCCTTTTTGTTATTGTTAACTATGGACATTCTGAAATGCTAAAAGTGCCATGATCTGTTTGTTTAGCTTACCATTAGCTTCCTTATCCATAAAGTAGAGGCAGTAGTTTTTATTTGTGTGTGTGTGTGTTGCTAATGGATGTGATACTACATGTGAAAAAAATTTGTAAAATAAATACCAGCACTACAAACGATGCAAAATATTATCATTGTCATTATTATTCTTGATTCTGATAGAAATTGAAAGTATTAAAAAATCTAGTTCCTTGAATGTTAAAAACTTTTATGAACCTCTAAACTTAGTGTAAGCCACTCCTGTGAGGTTGTCCAAAGACATATAAACAGAGAATAAAGCTGAAAAATTAATATGCAGTTATTACAACCTGAGTCTTTGGCCCAAATCTCACTGCCATCTCATTCTTGTTGAGCTGATTATTTCTCAACTCTGAGAACATAGGTTCTCCTAAAAATGCAGGTTGGTGTTACACTTATAAACCAATTAATGTGATAAGTCTTTTTCATAGAATAAAGGAAAAGATTCACCTGTTAATATCTATACATTGAAAAATCATTTGACAAAAATCTAATGGCTTTTCATGATAAAAATACTCAACAAACTAGACATAGGAGAGAACTCCTGAATCAGATAAAGGAAATCTAGACACAACCCATTTTTAAAGTACACGATGATGAAAAAACAAATGCTTTTCCACTGAGATCAAGAATAAGCAAACAAAATATTGGCTCTTACCATTCCTATGCAATGCTGTACCAGAGGGTCTGGCCAGAGTAACATGTCAGGAAAAAGAAAGAAAACAGCGTCCAGTTTATTGACACATGCCACAACATGAATGAACCTTGAATCATTATGCTAAGAGAAAGAAGTCAGTGGCAAAATATGGCATCTTACATTATTTCATTATATGAAATGGTTAGAACAGGCAAATCAACAGATACAGAAAGTAGATTAGTAGTTGCCTAGGACTAGAAGTTTAGGAGAAATGGGAGCAACTGCCAAGGTTAATGGGCATGAAGTTTGTTTTGGGGTGGCCAGAGTATTTCAAAATTAGATTTTGGAGATGGTTCACAACTCTATGAATGTATTAAAAACCATTTAATTGTATGCAGACTTTAAGTTGGTGAACCACAGAGTAGAGGAATGATATCTAAATTAACAGTTTAAAAATAGAATGATATTAACTTTGTAAAATAATCCATAAATAAGGGGGTATGTCACTGTCACTAGTACCTAGAGCAGTGCATACATAGTCTGTACCAAGAAAATATTAAAACTATACATTCATATATTTTAATAATGTTGTAATTGTTCACACTGTATTATTGCTGAGAGGCAACTTCCTAGGTAGAAGCTGCATTTCCCAAATTCCTGGATATGTTCTTGTGATTAGTACTAGCCAATATAGTGATGTTTTTCATTTTAGGGACAGATTTTTAAAAAGCAAGTATGCATTATCCTTGGTCTCTATTTTCACTTCAGACAGTAAAAGCAAAGCATTTGACTGTTGGGTGTCCCAACAAATGATCTTGCATAAAATGTGTGAAATTTTAGATTTTTTTAATAGCAGCTAATTAATACCCTAACTTCTCCCTACAGGAGAGAAAGATACATTATTATGGGAGGTAAATTCATGGGAGTTTGCTAGTTTCTAATGAATTCATGATGGTATAACCAAAATAGTTATTCTTCATTTTAATTGACATACAGAGTCAAAATCATGGATCACATGAGAAGATGGATTCATGGCAAGGTACTTGGGCTTTCTCAGCTCTCTTCCTCTTCTAAGGACAGGAATAGTTCATCTTGTTGTAAATCCTACTAAACTTAATCCCAAAAGTCCCTTGAAATGTTCATACATATTCTTCCAGATATCTCCTCTCTAGCTCACTTTCTTAGTTAAAATTGCTCAAAGATAAGAATTTTCCAAAAAACAAAATTAACACTTTCAAAAACAAGAACACCAAATTTCTCATTGTGTAACTAAATTAAAGAAATATCTTTTGACATATATATAGGTAGATACATATAGTGTTAAGAACACTTAACATGATATTTAACCTCTTAAATGTTTAAGTGTACAATAGAGTACTGTTGACGACAGGCACAATGTTGTACAGCAGATCTCTAGAACTTGTTCATCTTATATATTTTTGAAGAAATATATGAAAGGTATTACACATAAATTCTTTTTTGTTTAGCATTTTTCTCTTAGTCAACAAATACATGAAGATATTTCTCTTACACAGAAAATTGATCTCTTAAGAGTATAGTATATACCTTACTAATTTTCTAATTCCAGAGTATATCCTAATTTGGGAGTTTTGTTGTTTGGTTGGTTGGTTGGCTGGAGTAAAAATTTTCATTCCCCAGACACATGGTGGGTCTGGATATTTGGTATGTGGTTAGTATCATGTGGCTCATCTACATTAAATGCACTCATTCATCAATTTTTCTAAATATAAAGATGTTATACAGTCAAACTTTCATCATTATAGCTGATTTGGCTAGGACATAGGCTATGACATAGCCATAGCCTAGCCAAAGTAATAGATCCTGGGATCACAAGGATTTCATTTTCCTTATTGGTCTTGGGCCAATGCTGTTTCCTATTTTTAATTATATTATCAATCGGGGTCTCTGAGTGTTTTTAAGGAAATCTATAATCGTCCATAAGAAGAGTACTCTCAGACTGAAGCAAGAAGGGTGCATGGATACCCTAGTCTTAAAGACTAGAAATAGGAAATAGGGTACTCTTAAATGTGTAGACCCCAGAATCTGTGGGGCATTAGACAGAGACTGAGAACTAATTTGTTTGAGGAGTGGTTGTAGTTTTCATGCAACTCATCTGTTCAGCATGTTAGAAAACTACTCGGTGCAGAAGTAAAATATTCCATTTCTGTCAAACAAAGAGAAAACAAATGACAGCACTCTAGAAACTGAGAATGGTGACAGGAAATATGCTCTTCAACCTACTTCTCAGTTGTATATCTAAAAAGTAATTTTGTCCACTACTTTGTTCAAATCATACTATATTATATCTCCATGCAAAGCTGGAAGCCAAAAAAAAAAAAAAAAACAAACATTACCCACATCCATTGATAAATACTAAGTATGGGGCAAACTCATCATTTAATATCTATCTTACATTCACATATGTACATATACACATATACACATACACATGTATATATTATATATGTGGCAGAAGGTATATAAAACAACATGAGGCTGGGAGCAGTGGTCCAAGCACTTTGAGAGGCTGAGGTGGGAGTATCAATTGAGGCTAAGAGTTCAAGACCAGCCTGAGCAACACAGCAAGACTTTATCTTTACAAAAAAAAAAAAAAAAAAAAACAAGCTAGGCATGCTCATGCTCTGTAGTCCAAGCTACTCCAGGAGGCTGAGGCAGGAGGATCACTTGAGCCCAGGAGTTTTAGGTTGCTGTGAGCTATGATTGAGCCACTGTGCTCCAGACTGAGCAACCTATCTCAAATTAATTAATTAATTAATTAATTAAATTAAAAAATAAAAATCAGCATGAAACAAATAAAAAGCATGACAAAATGTATTTACCTTATCCTCAAGATTCAGATAATACCATTTCAAACATTTTATCTCAGAAACTCAAAATACATTTTTAAAAAGTTTTATATTTTTAATACCATTCTAAAACTCTGCATAAAAAAGTTTAGGAGTTTTTGAAAATGAAATATAATGCACGGCAAATGAATACTGAGAAGAGACAAAGAAACTTACAATTGTTTAAAATAAGTAAAATCTATACTGACGGTGGAAAATGGTATAAATGACACAGTGGAAATTTGAATAAGTGACAATGAAAGCCATTCTTGAGATTTTTTTTGATAATATAAAGGAAAAGGGCAAAAAAAATTACAGAAAGAGAAAAATATAGTTAAGAATTTAGGGTAACAATTTAATCTAAATTAAGTGAGATTCTTTAGAAAAAACCACAGTAATTAGAAAATAAATTATCAAAAATATAATGAATATAAGCTGAGTTAAAAGAAAAGACATAATTAGCAGATTCTGGTAAATAAATTAAAATGCACAAATATACTACTACTATTATTATTTCATTACTAGATTAAATGGATATAGAAAAATATATATTTGTATCCAAGTGACAGTGAGGTTGGGTTCCTGATAAAGTAACAACATTCAAACTCAACAGAGAATTTTTGTTTGTAGTACATACTGTCAAAGAAGCATTTTTAATTAAAATTTAATTTTGTTCCTGTAACATTGGAGTTCAGATCTTACCAGTCTGACTCTCACACAGAAAATTATTATAAAATCTGAATATAACACAAACAGCAGGTATCTGAAGGGGCTGGAGAGGGAACAGAATTAGACAAACCTTTGGGGGGTGCACACTCTCAGGGGAAAGGGCTGTTGCAAGTTGACTTCATGTTGTCATGGCTTTGGGTTTGAACCTGTGGTACAAAGGGGGTGCCATAGGAAAAACCACCGTCTGTTGGGCCTGGCTACTCATGGCCTCTAAAGAAAGTAGAGGAATCTCAGAGGGGACAGAGACAGTAGGGGATTCCCTAATTCTACCTACTGACTGAAGAAACACATGCAGGAGACACAAAGCAAGTCAGCTGTATTTATTCATATGAATTTACCTTTAAAAAATGTTATATGCTGCATATACTTTAAAGTATATTTAAAAGAAATGAATAACCTTATTTAAAAATCTAAAATTATAGAAATAGATAAATGAAATAAGGTTCCTTTATTCCAGCTGTCTGATGAATTAACTAAACCTCAAGGATATGGAAGTCATGGTATAGGCTTCCTTTCTTTGCCAATTCCAGAAAGCTCGTTGAAGTGTTGTCTGCAGCACAACCTTCACCATCCAATGAAATGCTCTTGCTTGTTCATCTCCATGACCACTTAAAACAACAGAAGCTGCCTCTCTCTTTAGCACTCATTAACAAAAATTTACTTTTATATACTTAGGTGGCTGTGCCTATAAAATTACTAATCCTAAAGAAACATTTTCCTGGGCAGAAGTAAGTGTGCAGAGTGACATGATGCACCTTGTCATTGACAAGAAATTTGAGAAATGGTTTTCTGAATCTTTAAATTGAATTACTTGGGCTAATTTTATTTTTATATTGATACATTTATTATCTATCAACAGGCTTCTTTTTTTCAGGACTTATGATCTAATAAGGTTTAACTATGAATATAGGAATAAGACAGTATGCATAATAAATTTCAAACTATTGTATAAATTTAAGCAAAATGATTGCATGGAAAGTATCCAATTAATAAATTATTGATTATAATGCATGCCTACTATTGTTAGTGCAGTGTGATTAATTTTATTAAATATTGTAATGTACATTTTGACAAGACTCTGTGTCAATAATTTTGAATCTTTAACAAGCTTTTTTGGGTTTTTTTTGTTTCAGGTACTTTTTTTAAATTTCAAAATACTAGGGTGGAGCAAATGTTTTGTTTACATGAATTGCTTTTGTAATGCTTGAGTCACGGCTATAAGTATGCCCATCACCCAAATAGTGTTCATTGTACCCATTAGGTAGGTTTTTTTCCCCTCCTCTCCTCTGCCCTCCCTCCTGTGAACCCTTAAGGAGCTCTTTAAAATGTATTTATTTTTAAGTTCTATTTTAGTGTTTCAGGTAAAGTCTATCAGAAACCAAAATATATTTTCCTTCCATTGCTAGAATTGTCCATATCGATAATTCTGCTTAATGTTGTAAGAGAGAGCATTGGTTGAGGTTGCTGTTGGTTGGCTCTCTGACAAATGGCCCATGTCCACATGGTGCAATAAACTGCAAAATATTTGACTGTTCATTCCCCACTCAAAAATCTCCCTGACAGATAGCAACAAAATAGCATTGGAGGCAGGAATAGACATGGCTTTAATAAGCTGAGGAAGAAAGCATGATTCACATCCAAGGTCTTTGTACAGCTTGCCTCTTCCTCTAACAAGGTTTCAGGACTTGAGCTACTTCTCTGGAATAGCAAATGCATGTGGATGGGGAGTCTGCTGCACCTCTTACCTGTGTGCCTAGATTAAGGCTGATCTCAGCTGCCTGGATGAATTTACACCAGAGGGCCGGCTGCAAGGCTATCTACCTCGTAAAGGTCGAATAACAGGCACCTTTAAATATCTCTTCCAAAGGAAGAAAAATCCCTCACGATGCTGGCCATTCAAGAAAAAATAGTCTCTGTGTAAAACTATTGTTAGAACAAGCACCTTTTCTGAGCCTGGGAGACATTTTGTGGTAAAAGTAAAAGCTAGACAAAAGCAGTGTGCTACAAGCTGGTCCTTAAGAGTCTATCGAAAATTTGATATGTGGTTAAAGGAATGACTTCAGGAATTTTAGTTTTTAGCTTTTTTCAAGACTGAGCTTCCCACTGGATTGGGAATTCTTAGCTGCTATAGCTTTATATTCATCCTGCCCTGTGTGGGGAATGTTTGTGAGCTGCCCAGGTGGTTGAAATGGGGAGACATTATATAAATGGATTAGAAAAATAACTTGTAGGTGAGGTTAAAATTCTGGACCTATAACTTTCTAGTTTTATGTGAGTTTCCATTTTCTCCATCTACAGAATTGGAATGTTAATATTGAGCCTATATATTGATCTTGGGGGGTTGTTGGAGGAATTGAATAAAATACTTTGTGAGCCCTAGTATTGTGTCAGTTTCCTTCAAACTCTAGGCCTTAAGTAGTCAAGTTGGAATTCATCCTCTATAGTTTCATAGTTTAGCCCCATTTTATGTTTTTGTTTTATCAAGTGATCTATTTAAACCTTTATATCCCATTCCCAGTCCCCATTCCCATGCACACTCATTCTCTCTCTCTCTCACACACACACACACACATACACACCCCAACACACAAATATGGCTAAGATATTTGACTTAGAATAGAAGTTTATCTTCCCTATTTTCTAGGCTACCTTAGAAAGTATTGGAAGCGTCCAACCTTGACCAGAGTCCGCATTCTATGGCTCAGAGTTCAGTTACACTGTGGCCAGTTGCAGCAGGCTCTATGAATTTTTCATCCCTCCATTTCTATTTCCTGGATGTTAATTATAGTTCCCCCATCTGACTAAACTCGGACCTGACACATGATGTGCTTTGATAAATGAAATTTGAGGAGAAGTGACATATTTCACTTCTGGGCAGAGTTATAAAGGCCAGTCACTATGCCACGCATTTTTTTCCTTTCCTGTTGCCACTGAAAATGTTCCAGAAAGTGACTGCTCTATTAGTCTGGATCCCAAAAAGAGGACAATGATGTAGATTAGGGCTCCCAGCCAAGTTTTGGTGGAAGTACATCTGAACAGGAAATAAGTATTTTAGGTCACTAAGATATGGGATATTCTTTATTAGTACAGCTTGATCTACCCTCTCATGACTAGTATATTACTCCAGCCTAGACTAGGACCTTCAATTTGAGTAACTAGATTTCAGGCTTTTTTTCTTTTATTGAATATACTTTTTAAAAATCTTCCTAATACTGCAGCCATTTTATTTAACTAGATTAGTTTAATATACTCCAACTCCACATTAAGAGTATAGCTATGTCCTTGAGTCTCTAATACCTACTTACGTTACATGATAATAATTTCTTGGATTTTCATATAGTCATTGCCTTAGGTTTCCCATCAGCTTGCCTCTCCCATGTGTTGCAAAACTCATTTATTGATCTTGGGCAATTCATGACAGTTGTTTTCATGAATTGTGCGGGAGTGATACTGCAATGCCTTGTGCACCAGGCTTCACAGCCGCCAACTTAGTATCTTGTCTCAGCACCAGCACCTGCATGTTGTTCTCTTGATGCCGATTCAGCCCCTATTTCTGTGGCAAGATTCTGTTTCTATGTCACTCTCAGTCTAGCAAATGAATAATTTTGATCAGAACTATCCTTTGATTAATAATGAAATATTCTGTGCATTTCTTTCTTTGTGACATTATCATTTTGAGCTTTAATCCTGATTCATCTTACAGTCTTTGTGAGAATTTAATAAAACATATTATCAAAAATAGTTTGATGAAATGTGTGTGCCAAATTCATTTATCTTTGGGAGCTGGGAAAATGATTTATGAAAGGAAATCTAAATTGTCTGCCACTCCTATACTGTCTTGAGCATGCAGACACACGTGTATGCACACACACACATGCACGCACACACAAACATTCATGACTTAGAGCTAAGTTAATTTCCTTGCATATATTTTCCCTCAGTGCTAGAGATAATAGGAAGTGAACTGTTATGTTTTTGTGAAAAAAAAATAATTGCTTCCTAGATAATTCTTAGAAATTTACAATTCGATCAAATAATTAAATGTCTGTACAATGTACAAATGCCAATATACTCCAGTACTCTCCAGCAGTGCCCTCTCTAATGACAGGCAGAATTTTTTAAAATATCAGATCATTGGGATACCATACTGATGTTCCAACATAGTAATCATGTGCTTCCCACTCTGATATAAACTATCCAGGAAGGCATCAACCTTCTCTAGGTAAGGGCAGATCTCTGAGAAGCCTTTATTAATGTTTTATTAAATTTCTGACGTTTTAGCTTTTTCCACCCACTCTGTCTAATTCTATCTATGCTCACACTTAATGCTTATCATTTCTTTGTCCACAGCAACTAGTCCAACCCTCTTATCAGTAAAAATCACCCACCTTCAGCTCTCCTCTAGAGTGGGGTCAGCCTTCTCAACTCATTCACCCATATCTACTCTAGGGACAGATTTTCAGGTTTTAGCACATCAATCATGGAAGTCACACTACCCTCTAGCACTGTCTCCTCGAAAAGAAAATAATTTCAAGAAGAAATAAACCTGAAGTCCAGATGAATATTAAGTAATTTTCTTTGTAAGCGTACAATCATTAGGCCCAGAATTCAATGTAAGTCTACATTATCCTATAGGCAGTCCTTGTGAGAAAACTGTACAAGTCACAATGCCTTGAGAACTTACAAAGAAATTATACTTGTTTTTTCTCTGATGGAAAACGATAAAACAAAGGAATGGATACTGATAGTCTCCTACATCAAACAATAAACTATCTGCAGAATAGTGAAAGAAAGACAAAATAGTAGCAGAACTTAGGGGATAAAGAATAACATACAAAGTGTTTAGGATCATTATTTCTCAATGGCTTTTGGCTGTTGCAGAAATATCACTGTAGGACAATGACTGACAGTAACATACCAAGAGAAACAGAGGAATTGAAGTTTGATTGCAAGGACATTTTGATTTTGCACATGCAGCATGCCTCCCATTTGTCCCCAGATTTTACCAAGGGGATTTATTGGCCCTTGTAGAATCACCTTTTGGAGTAGGGTTTGACAAGCCTAAGAAACATCTTCTATGCTGTCCTCTTGAAGGTGCCTGACCCTCCTAGCATCTAATTGGTACTAGAGACTCCAGCAATGAGCCCAACCCATTCCTGAGGGTTTTACTCTGAGGCCCAGAAACTGAGAGATAATTCTGGGCCTGCCTGGACTTGAATATTGAAAAATAACTTGCCTCCAGCAGTCCCTGAAGGCTCATCCCATCAGTGACCCCCTTGGTCTTCTTTAATCTCAACAGTAAGGATACTGAGATTGGTCTGAGGACAGTGAAGCCAACATTTATTTTATTATTCCATTGTCCTAAGACAAATGCCATGATTGATTTGATGTTGTCATTTCAACATGAATAAAATGTCACAACTGAAAAGAATAAAGAAAAAGCAACAGTGAATTTAGAATAAATTTATGTCAGTAGATACAGGGTCAGAACAAGCTTGTCAGAAGGAAGCAAGTAGAGATCCAGTTTAGAAACTTCCTTCCTTGAGTGTCAGTGTGTGTCACTGTCAGTATGTGTGTACGTGTGTGCACATGTATGTGTGTGTGTGCATGTGTGTGTGTGTGTGTGTGTGGTACAGAGACAGACACACACAGAGTGAGATTCCTAAAAGTGTTTATGAAAATATCTATACTCATATAAGGAGGCATACTTTGGAGTATAGTCCCATATGGAGAACACAAATCCTTGGTTAGACCAGAAAAGACCCATTTCAATGTCTTCCAGATTTCCTAAGCATCTCTCCACTTGATCTCTTTATCTATTCTTGTCTGGGCTTGAAAGAGCTACTGTATTTTTCAGAGTAGGTCAGATCACAATGCAGAAAAATAGGCAATGGATTTTTTTTTGCATTGCTATTTGAGGTGATAAAATTTAAAAGCTCAAGAAATTAAAAAGATGAAGAAAGGACTTCTGGGTTCAGCTCCCACATGTAAAGAACACAGGTATTGTTACTCCTGTTCTTACAATAAGACAGAGCTGGGCAAAGTGAAAATCAATCATTATTTTATCATTGTTTTAAACTGCAAGAGAATAGACATTACAGGACAAACCATCACCCCAAAATATGGAGAGTCAGGCACATCCAGAAAGATAGAATATCCCAAATTTGCTTACTTGGGGCAGGTGCCACCCGAAGCCTAAGGCAGCAGGAATGCCTTATTGCTCATGTTGATGCTGTGCTGCAAGCTGAGTGGGCACTAGCAGGAACTAGCTCCTGAGGACCGTGGTCATAGGAGGACCCTCACACTTTCACACCTTTACTTTGGAATCCCTACCATGTTCCCACAGGTGGGATCTAGGAAAGTTCCCTGCATGGCACTGGCAGGGAAGGGGAAGGGTAATTAATCATTGTGACACCCACCCAGACACTTTGTCCTCACAACGGCCTAGTATGCAAGGGAATTTTATTTGAACCAGAGGGAAATTCTGAATTTTCTTCCCAGCCAGAGGAAGGGAACTCTGCCCCACTTCATCCAACTCCATCCTCCTTGTCTCACTTAAGAAAAGGATAAATATAAATTAAAAATAAAAGACAAAGTCAACAGGAAAAAGGGCTTTAAGAAAATAGACTGAGACTGCTGTACTCAGGAAAAGGACTTGGGGACAGTCCTTTCTTTGCAATTTCAACATGAATTACATGTAATTTCAGTATGAAGGAAAAAAGCTCTGCTCCTGGAAGGGGACAAAGACACATCTGAAGGCAATCTCCCAAGACACAGATCCACTAAAAAGCAGACTAAATCAGAAGGTTGTTGATTACCCCTAGTATAAGTCATAAACAATATGATTTTATATATACATAAATATAAATTATATACACATACACCATTATATGTACATTATATTGTATATATACATATACAAATAATTCATATATGCATTATTATATATATACATATATGTGTGGAATATATGCATATATACGACAATTAAGACTATATATATGGAGAAAGAGAGATCATACCCCTCCTGTCTCATATGCTATCACCATGGCAATGAGCCTACAGTGAAATCACAGGTAGGTTACAAGTGAAAGAGCTGAAAACACAGACTCTCTGTGAGGAGGAGCACAAAGGGAAGTCCCAAAGCCAAAAGGAAATGAACAAAGACAAATTAACTGTGGAAATTAGCAAAATATTGTGCTAAAAGTTACAAAAAATAAAGAAACACCCAAACAAAAACCAAACAAACAAAAATCAAACACAGCCCAATTCCTAGCACAATTAATATAAATCCTTATACTAAAAGCCTATTTACACCTGTTCATATTACCTTATAAAACATGTCCAGCTTTCAACAAAAACATTAAAAGGCATAACAAGAGGTAAGAAAAACCAGTCTAAAGAGGCAAAGCAATCATCAAAACGATATGCAGATATGACATAGGTGTTGCAATTATCAGATAGGGAATTTAGAGTAACTATGATTAATGTGTTAAGGGCCCTAAGGAAAAAGTAGGCCACACGCAAGACCAGACGAGTAATGAGAGCAAAGATATGAAAACTGTAAGAAAAATTGAAAGAGCATGTTAAAAATCAAGAACAAAATCACAAAAATGGAGAAAATCTTGAAGGAACTGGGAGGAGGGTGTCCTTAGCTACAGAAGAACAAGGAATTATAAAACATTTCAAGGAAAAAATAATTATAATGAATTACAATAGACTCAAACAAGGAGAGGTAAAGTGAAACATTTGAACTGTTGAAAAGAAAAACAAACAAACAAAAAAAACCAAACAACCTCTGTCAACCTGGAATTCTATATCCAGCAAAAGTAGCCTTTGACAGTAAAGGAGAAATAAAAACTTTCTCAACAACAAAAATTGAGGAATATATTGCTAGTAGAACATTCTTGAAAGAAATCTCAAAAGAAGTTCTTCAGGCAGAGGGAAATGATATAGGCCAGAATTCTGTATTTATATAAAGAAAAGAAAGGTACCAGGAGAGGACTACATAAAATAATATAATTTATTTTATTTTTCTTAGTCTTTATTGAGGTGAAAGATAACTGCAATAGTAACCATATATTGGATCATATCAAAAGCATGTAAAATGATATGAAGCAATTGAAATGAGTGAGAGCAATGCCATAAGAAATGGGAGGGAAGAGTTAGGAATATTTTATTACAAGATCCTGCACACCACAGGAAGCAGTATGACATTATTTGAAGGAAGATCTTATTATATTAATTAAAAATATATAGTAGAAAATGTAGGCCACCACTCAAAAAAATGTTAAAAAGATGTACAATTGATACCCTAAAGAATGGCAGAAAGTGAGATTGTATAGAATGATCATTTTAAACCAGAAAAGAAGAAAAAGAGAGGGGAAAATAAAGAAAAAATACATCAAATAGAAAATAATTACAAATATAGTAGATATAAATCCAAATATATGATTAATTACCTTAAATATGAATAGTCCAAATATACCAATTAAAGAAAGAGACTATCAGAGGGATAGAAATATATCCAACTACATGTTTTCTATAAAAAGCTCAATTTAAATATTAAGACTCTGATAGTTTAAAAAGATGGAGAAATATACAATGCTAACACTAATCAAAAGAAAGCTGGAGTAGGTAAATTAATTTCAAAACAGCAAACTTTGGAACATGTAAAATTATCAGGAATAAAGGAGAACATTACACAATAATAAAGGAATCAATTACAGAAGACATAACAATCCTAAATTTTTACTCATGTAACAACAGAGCATCAATTTACAAGAGGCAAAAATAATAGAATTAATTAAAGAAATAAAGAAACCTACTATTATAGCATTATATTATGTATTATACTATTATAGATATTAACACCCATATCTCAGTAATTCATAGATAAAGCAGGCAGAAAATTAGTAAGGCTATAGATGACCTGAACATCACTATCAATCAACTTGATAAAAATGACATTTATAGAACACCTCATCCAACAAAAATAGAGTATACACTCTTCTCAAGCATTCTGGTTCATAAAACACTTCTTAAATAACTTAAAAAGTAATTTTAATCATTCACATACTGACCTATCACAGAATTAAACTAGAAATCAACAACAACAAAAATGCTGGAAAATTTCAAAATATTGTAAATTAAAGGACACAATTCTAAGTCTATGGGTAAAAGAAGACATCTCAACCAAAATTTAAAAATATATTTAATAAATAAAAATGTCATAATTTATCAAACTTTGTGGGATCCAGCTAAAGCAGTGCTTAGATGGATTGTACAATATTAAGTGCATATAGTAGAAAACAGGAAATCTCAAAAATCAATAACCTAAACTGCTACTTTTAAAACCATGGAAAGAAACACTAATTAAAGCAAGCAGAAGTAATGAAATGATAAAAATTAGGGCAAAAATCAATAAATTGAAAATAAGAAAATAATAGAGAAAATAAACACGTATAGGATCTAGCTGTACACAGAGAACAAAATACACATGAGAGAAATCAAAGAAGACCTAAATAAATGAAGAGACAATTCATGTTCATGGATTAGAATAATTAATATTGTTAAAATGTCAATTCTTCCCAATTTGATAAATTCAGTGCATCATAATCAAAATCTCAGAAAACTTTTTGTAGGAATTGACAAATTGATTCTAACATTTATATGAAAGGGCAAAGCAACACACTAAAATTCTGATAAAAAAGAACAAATTTGAAGGATTCATAATAATCAAACTTAATTTACTATAAGGCTATAATAATCAATATAGCATGAGATTGGTCAAAGATATAGATCTTTGAAACAGAAGAGAGCCTAGAAATAGATGTATACAATGTAGTCAAATGATTTTTATAAAGATGCAAAGGCAATTGATAAATGACAATATTTTCAACAAATGGTGCTGAAAAAAGTGGATGTCCATAGTTTAAAAAAGAAAAACCTTTATACAGACCTCACAACTTACGAAACATTAACTCAAAATGGATCACAGACTTAAAGGTAAAATGCAAAATAATAAAACTTTTTTAAAGAATACATACACAAAATAATTATGCATGATATTGGGTTTGGTGATGAGTTCTGAAATACTTTACCAAAAGGACTGTCTACAAAATAAAAAGTAGTTGAACATTATTTAAATTAAATACTTCTGCTCTGTGACATACATTGTTGAGATATACAGATGATAAATAAGAATATGGAAAAATGTTCAACATCGTTTGTCATCAGGAAAATGTTCTGTTCATTGAGAGGTTCTAGAAGAAATGATATCCCTGTAAGGGGTAAGTGTAAGCACATTCACCACTACCACTGAGATCTTGGTTTATAATGCCAATTCTCCAATAAAAGTGCTCATGATTCTTTAGAGAAATGATTGATTACAGGGCTGGGGCAGGAACTACACAGCATAAATCTGGAACATCTCGTAGTGCCAGAAAGTGAGGAAACACTCAAAAAATAAAAAGATGGTATTAGGTCAAGGGGACATAGATGCCAAATTGAAAGATCTTCCAATGGCCAAAGTTATAGCAATTTAGGCAACACAATAAATAATGTAGTTTTGGATTACAACCCAAACTAAAAAATAAATGTCCATGATTTCATACTGATATGAATAAATAACTGAATAAATAAATTGGAAGAAGATCATTTTCTGAAACAGAAAAATTCCAATTAATTTGCTCAAATTTTCTACCCTCAAAGAGATAGAGTATAATTTTCTGTCTCTTAAATGTGAGCTACATGTAGTGACTTGATTTCTGAAAGCACAGTATGGAAAGGAGGTAAATGAAAGTGTAACTCTAGAGCAATGAATTCTGACAAACACTATATTAGGTAATTGAGTTGCATAGCATCTGTGATCAGTGAGGTTGACAGCATGAACCCTTGATATGTTGCATTCAGAATGAAACTTCACATTTGTGGTCTTTCTCTCCAAAACCAATAATCCCAGTCTAACCATGCAAAAAACATAAGACAAACGCAAATTGAGAGACATTCTACAAAATACTTGACCAATAGTTTGCAAAGTTATCAAGCTCTGCAAGAACAAGGAAAGTCGGAGAAACTTCCACAGCACAGCGTAGCTTGAAGATATATGATAATAAAGGTAACAGGGTCTCCTAAAGGGGACTCTGGAACAGAAAAATGACAGTAGGAGGAAAGTGATAGAATCCCAATAATGTGGAGATTATTCAATTATCAAAAAAAGAAAAAAGACAAGTTTTGTGAGGGAATATAAAACCGACATTATTACCCCTTATTGGGCCTCTAAATCCCAAGTGAATTTTAGAAGAGCTAAGAGCATATCGACAGGGTGAAGAAAGTCCTAGGATTCTGCAAGTCTTTGTTAAGATCATACAGAAGCCCAATTACCCTTTTGATGGGAGTTCTGTCCCAGTGGAATTTAAGTAAACATCAAAGACTTTGAAAGATAGGTACTAATTGACTAGATATCCTAACGACATTGAAATCAAGAAAAATTTTCTTCTTTTTTCCTCTATCCAAATTCTTTCACTAAGGTAGTATCATTTTACCTGGAAATAGTAATGCACCTTTAGATGACAATATGTACTAGGTTCTAACAACATTATTTTGCTACGGATAATTTGCTTGGAAACTAAGAAATTGCTTACATTTCTAAATTTTATGGGTTTGACCCTGATACATTTATGTTATTATGTGGACTATGAATTTTTGGAAATTTGGAATTGGGACACATGGATAATTTAGAGTTAGATTAGTCTAACACTGGATGATTTATAAAAGCTCCCATAGATGTAGGGAACGGCACCTTCAGGTTGAAACCGCTGAAGGGTATGAGCTTCCACCAAGACATCTCACTAATCCTTCTGGCTCATACAGAGTTGAGTAAAAAGTTGTAAAGGAGGTTTGGGGATAATTTTAATATTCTGGACAAGAAATAGACTTTATTTTGGGGCTTTAATTTTGGTGGGTTTGATAATGGTTACCCACACTGTTCAATGTGAGCCAGTTCTACATTGCAGGTGTCGTATCTGTGCTGTGCTGTCTACCGTGTGGCGCTCACCATATAGCTCTTCACTGAGCTGGGCTGGACAGGGGCCTAACTGCAGATCTGAAATGAACAATAGTATGCTCAGTAAATATTTAGCCAGCTTAGAGTGTAGTCTTGGAATTAATTTAAATATTGGCTGTCTGACGTATTTTGCATATTTCCATCTTACTAGTTCCGGAAGATATAAACGAACACCTGTTACACATTGGGTGGGGGATGGGGGTGGGCACAGCCTGGCTTCTGATATCTCTTCCCCTTTGTAGTCAGCTGTTCCTCTGGCTCATTTTAGACTTAAATATTGAAACCAGTGACCTAAGAGAGAAGAAACCAATAAAATAAGGTAATAAGAAGAATAATTTTTGAAAGACTACCTGGATTCAAATCTTCTCATATTTACCAGTTGTGTGACCTTGGGTAAATCACTTAATCTTGCTAAATCCTATTTCATCATCTTTAAAATGGTGAGATATATATATATATATATATATATATATATATATAGTAGCACTCACCTCAAAGGGTTATTGTCAAAGTAAAATAGTGTAAAATGTGAAAGTGTGTATCCTAGTGTCTAACACATAGTAAGTTTCAGTAGTCTTAGCTACCATCTTCTTCATTATTTTCGAGCACAGCAATCACGTAATTTAGTCATTCACTGTTCATGTCTTATAGCACTTTTCTTACAACAGAATTATCCCAACTAATTTTTTGCATGGCACGCCCATGACTTTCTGTTTATCGCCATTTCTCTAACCCTTCAAAGTTTGCAAGCTCTGCAAGTTTGTGTTTCCATATGAAAATAGACCCTCCTCCTGTTGAATCTTGTAACCCTTTCTCTCCTCCAGGTGCTTTTGATCTCACCCTATGGCTCATACTCTAAAGGACTCAAAAGGTCATTACGTACTAGGTGAGGTTTTTGTCATGTTAACCTACCTCTCAGAAAATTATTGCAAAATATTAATATCAAAACTACTCAAAAATTAAAATTTGTGTGCTTGCTCTTAGAATTGTGTGGGAATAACTCTGGCAGTAAACTGTTGTTACCCAAACAAATTGTTAAAGTTAATTGTGCTGCAGCTCTGAGAAGAGGCTGAAACAAGAGTGTACGTCCTTCTCACTCATCTCTTTTCATTATTTGGCAAACAATCTCCTTAGTATCCAGCTTTGGCTGGCAAAAAAGTGTGGCATGAGCTTACTTAAGGATTTCTTTCTCCCTGTGTGTCATGAAAACAGGATCTGAATACGTTCAGTTTTAAGATTGGGTGAATCATCTGATCTTCCCACCCTTTCACTTGCCCTTTGACTTTTCAGGTAAGAAAATTGAACTTCAGAGACATACAGTGACTATGTTGAATAGTGATGGCTGTTTTTCAAATTCATTCTTTCTTTATTCTCCCATTTCCCCAGGTTTTTCTCCCAAGCATCTTACCTTTTTAGCATGCTTTTATATGCCTAAGAACTAGCTGTCCCAAACATATGAAACACACATTCTTCCTTTGTCTTTCTTATGCTGCTCTCTATGTTTTCTCCTCTATTCCTTCTAAAAACCAAAAATGTCAGAATCACGGCAAAACTGCCCTTGAACCCACTAACCCCAGTTACCCTATCTACAATGTATGTCATTATCATTATTGGTTTCTATGCCTTTGTTTCTAAATATATTCTGCAATCTTTGATAAAAATTCCCATGTCTTTAGAGAATTTTTTTAATTAGACTTTATTTTGTAAAGTAGTGTTAGGTTCACAGCAAAATTGAGCAGAAAGTACAGAGAGTTCCCATACAATCCCTTTCCCTTCCCACTCAGCCTTCCTACTATCAACATCCCCCAAAGAGCAAAACATTTGTTACAATTGATAAACCCACACTGACATATTATTATCACCCCAAGCTCATACTTTACATTGGGGCTCACTCTTGGTGTCATTTTTGGATTTTGAAAAATGTATAATAAAATATATTTACAATTACAGTATTATAAAGAATAGTTTCACTGCTATAAAAATTTTCTGCACTCTTCATATTCATGCCTCCCTTCTCCAAAGCCCTAGAAACCAACAATTTTTTTATTGTCTCCAGTGTTTTGTTTTCTCGGTATATCATGTATGGGTATACCTGTTTTATTGTGCTTGCTTCACTGTACTTCACCAATATTACGTTTTTTACAAATGGAAGGTTTCTGGCAACCCTGTGTCAAGCAAGTCTGTTAGTGCCATTTTTCCAATAGCATGTGCTCACTTCCTGTTTCTGTGCCACATTTTGGCAATTATTGCAACATTTCAAAATTTTCATTATTATCATATCTGTTATCGTAATTTGTGATAAGTGATCTTTGATGTTACTATTGTGATTGTTCGTGGGAGCCACGAATCCCACATATAAAGTGGTGAACTTCACAATTGCAAAGATGCGGAAACAACCCAAGTGCCCATCAATACATGAGTGGATTAATAAAAAGTGGTATATGTATACCATGGAGTTCTACTCAGCCACAAAAAACAATGGTGATCTAGCACCTCTTGTATTATCCTGGATAGA
>CAUYRT010092950.1:0-21209 GCA_963574885.1 Lepilemur ruficaudatus | reverse complement strand
CGAATTTTACCACACCTACACAGAAGAATTGGTGCCTATCCTGCAGAAATCATTCCATAACGTTGAGAAGGATGGAATCCTCCCCAACACATTTTATGAAGCCAACATCATCCTGATACCAAAACCAAGAAAGGATGTAATAAATAAAAAAAAAAAAAACTACAGACCAATATCCCTTATGAATATAGATGCAAAAATCCTAAACAAAATCCTAGCTAACCGAATCCAGGTGCTTACCAAGAAAATAATCCATCACGGCCAAGTGGGCTTCATCCCAGAGATGCAGGGATGGTTCAACATATGCAAATCTATAAATGTAATTCACTACATAAACAGAAGCAAAAACAAAGACCATATGATCCTCTCAATAGATGCAGAAAAAGCATCTGACAAAATTCAACATGCGTTTATGATAAGAATGCTTAACAAAATAGGCATAGATGGGGCTTACCTAAAAATGATACAAGCCATATATGACAATCCCACAGCCAACATCATACTGAATGGGAAAAAATTGAAAGCATTCCCACTTAGAACTGGAACAAGGCAAGGTTGCCCACTGTCTCCACTTCTATTCAACATAGTGCTGAAAGTCCTTGCTATACAATCAGACAAGAGAGCAGAATTAAGGGCATCCAAATGGGGGAAGAAGAGGTCAAACTCTCACTCTTTGCTGACGATATGATATTATACCTAGAAAGCTCCAAGGATTCAACCAGGAGACTCCTTGAATTGATAAATGAATTCAGTAAAGTCTCAGGATACAAAATCAATACAGACAAATCAGAGGCCTAATGCCTTTGCCTCACCCAAGACAGAGCTACAAGTTTGCCCATCCTCCATATGGTACACTCCACAACCATTGGCTGTGAGTTTCTCCATCCCCACCACACCTCTCAGCACCCAGTGAATATTACTTTCATGTGAGCACCTAGGTGTTGATCAGTTACTACCAATTTTATGATGAGTACATGTGGTGCTTGTTTTTCCATTCTTGTGATACTTCACTTAGTAGAATTGGCTCTACCTACATCCAGGATAATACAAGAGGTAGTTCACCATATTTTTATGGCTGAGTAGTATTCCATGGTATACATATACCACATTTTATCCATCCACTCATGTATTGATGGGCACTTGGGTTGTTTCCACATCTTTGCAATTGTGAATTATGCTGCCATAAACATTTGAGTGCAGATGTCTTTATTATAGAATGTCTTTTTTTTCCTTTGGGTGGATCCCTAGTAATTCTGTGTATGTAACCAAAAGAATTGAAAACAGGGTCTCAAAAAGATATTTGTACACCATGTTTATAGCAGCACTATTGATAATAGATAAAATGTGGAAGCAATCCAGTGTCCATCAATAAACAAAATGTGGTATGTACATATAATATCAATAGAGCATTATTTGTGCTTAAAAAGGAAGGAGATTCTGATATGTGGTACAATGTGAATAAACCTTAAAGACATTATGCTAAGTAAAATAAGCCAGGCACAAAAAGATAATCACTGTATGATCCCACTTATGTAAGGTACTTAGAGTAGCTTAAATCACAGAGACAGAAAGTAGAATGGTAGTTACCAGGAGCTGGGGGAGAGAACATAGCAATTATTGTTTAGTGGGTTTCAGCTCTGCAAGAAAAAAGAGTTCTAGAGATGGATGGTGATAATGATAGCACAGCAGTGTGAATGTACTTAATACAACTAAACTGTACACTTAAAAATGGTTGATGGTAAATTCTATGTTATGTGTATTTTACCACAATAAAAATATGAATCGAATACTCTGACTTTGAAAAAAAAAAGCAAATATACTCACAGAAGTGATGTGACTTCTCATTTTATCACATTTTCATAAAATACGTAGTCTTTTTATATATTATATTCTATCTATCTACCTATCATCTATCAATCAATCAATGCACACAAACCTGAGGATAAATTTTATATTTCATATCTCCCAAATATCAAAATACTTAAGTTCTGTTTGGCAGTGAATAAAATTATACTTGGAAACATCACTTAACACCTATGATCACATTGTATATTGAGAGCTGATTTTAACTAAAATTTATTAATCATTTGAGGATTCTAATATCATGGGTGTTATATAGAACATTAGAAGTTATGTACCATAAACATTTCTTTATCGTAAAAATTTTTCAAAACTTTAATTTTTTTTTTAATTTTGAAGTATATATGTATACATTTGAATATATAACAATAAAATGGAAGGTGTAGTTATACGCATGCACCTTTATCTTTTTTTGTCTTTTTGCTTATCTCCTGCTCACCACCCCACATCACATCACCCCTTCCCTGTACTAACTCTGCATCCAGACAAAGTAACTCATATTAACAACTGCTTAAGGATCCTTTCATAACTAATCCATAGTCATATAATCTAATAAGTATACAATAATATGCATGTACCCATACATATAAATCATTTTAGAAAGAAAAAAATTGCTGTGTCTTAAAAAAAAATGATCCAAATTCTGCATATCACTCTGAATCTTCCTATCCTCACACAACAGTACTTCATACAAATTGTTCCAAGTTGATTAACAGAACTCTAATCCATTCTTTTTTAACAACTATATAATATATTCAACTATCTTATATGCAACCAGTTCTTTATTGATTCAAAGACAAGTTACGTACAGTTTTTGCCATTATGGATGATTTTCCAAAATGTATCATTATATACCTATCTTTAGTTAATATACTTTGGCTTGTATGGAGAAAATCATATGCAGCAGGATAGTAATAGCCAATGGGATGAATATTTTTAAATTAGAAGACATTGTCAGAGTGCCTTTTAAAAGGTATAATAGTTCATATTTTCATAAGTAATGTTTAAGTTTGCCATGTCTTACTTACCAGCAATGTGTTCTAATTATTTTTCCTATAATATATTTTGTGGGAAAAATTTGTTTTTATTTTATTTGTATGTTTATGAATACTGGTAAATTGTTCAACCTTCATATGTTTGTGAATAATTTGGATTTGATTCTCTGTAGTTTATCTCTTCACATATTTTATTCCCCCTCTTTGTGGATTTTTCTTATACATCTGTAGAAAGTCTCACTGTATTATTTATTTAGCCATTAGTTTGCTGTTACGATGTTTGCAAACTGTGTATTGTTTATATTACTTTTCTCTTCTCAAAATTTTAGAGCTAAATATTTAAATATACATAGCTACATTTGATATGTTTTGATTATGTTATTTTTTAAGAATTTCTATTATGTAGTAGATATAATTTTGAGGTTTTTAATTTTATGTTTTCTTTCAATTGTGTGTATTTAAATATTTAATGATCTGGAATTAAATTTATGTTTGATATAATAAAGAGATCCAAATGATAGTTTCTGTCTATAATAATTGTTCTAGGATAGTTTATTAAGCCATAGCTTTTGTGTAATAAATACATCACCATTTTCTACCTGCACCACAATTTTCATTTCTTAATTGTAATAATAACAGTAGTAATCAATAGTTATTGAGTATTTACTAATTTATAAATACTTTTCCACTTTGTTTGCACATAGTGTTCAATGTATAAAGTCACCAATTATGATATTCCCACAATATAAATGAGAAAACTGAGCTATTGGGAGTTTAAACATGTTTCTTAATGTTTCATAGTTAGGAAATAATGTAGTTAGGTTTCAAAGTGACATTGTTTGGGTCTGGAGTTTATATTTTTACTCCTATGCAATGATTTATCTTCATTTGCATGTATATGTAAGTATGCACACACAAACATTCCATTATCATCTCTACCTGATTCTGTTTCTGCTTTACTGTATTTATACAATGGTTCATTTGCACATATATATTCATAAAACCCAGTTTACCTATATGGGCATATGTAAATGTGTGTATGTTTTTATACATGTGAAAATATGTTGATTTCAGCATAATTATTGTGCTAATGTCCAATAAAGTAAGTCCTCACCTTAATTTCTTTTGTTATACATATATGTCTTGATTATTCTCATGCAATGCTTATTAATTCTAAGACACTTTTTTGCCTGTGACATTATTCAATCATGAATTCTTTTCCTTCTGCCCCATTACTCCCCTGGTGCGGGAGACACCATTTGAACTCATTTACCATAGATTACTCTTGTGGTTGACTTCTTGTGCTCACTATAATGTACTTGAGAGCATCTATTCATGTTGTACCAAGTATTTGTGTTTTTTTGGTTAAATTTATGTTTACCTTTCTAGCTATTTATCTTATTTATTTATTTACATTTATGTCTTTACTTATTTGTTTTATTAAGTATATTAAACTGTCTGAATGTAATACAACATATGTATCTCTTCTGCTCTCCTCCTGTTAACAGGCATTGTGATGATTTCTTGTTGGCCATTCTTCCTCAAGTATTTTGTAGATGTAACTTTTTAGTCTTTCTTCAGAAAAGAACAAGCACTGACAAGGATAGGTCATAGGGTAAGTATATGGTTAGCTTTCGGTGTTATTGCTTGTGTTAGACATAAAGACCCACTAGTTATATATTCCTTCAAGAGAGGAGCTGCCATGAGAACTGTAGATACCTTAGAGAGCCCAGCTGCAGCATGATCAGGAACTGCCAGGGCATTTCAGCCAAGGCCACACTCTCTACAGGCAGCTTCCCTGTGAGGATTGAGCACAATGTACCCTAATGAGTCAGTCTTTGCTCTTGGATGACCTGCTGGTCTGACTGAGACTTCCTTAGCTATACACCACAACGTGAGGCTCTTCCTATACATTCCCCCTTCTGTTCCCTTCTACTTAATAGTTCCACACCACCAACATGGTCCAAAGTCTTTCCCTTCCTACTCCCGGCAACTTTTCCCTTTACCTTCTACAGTTGCAGTGGTGACATAGCCCTGACACTACCTTCTATTAATACATCCCACTCCGAAATAAAATTCCATTTAATTTTTTGTAAGAATATACTACTGTTTTAAGTTAATGTTGACATACATCATCATATAGTTTTATAGATAAATCACTCGAAATTACTGATTCTATCTTTTCTACATTAAAATATGAAAAAGAGAAAATGAACTAATACTCTCAATATTACACTACTACTTTTTCAGCAGATCATTGAAAATACATATTTTATATTAGTTTATTGCTAGTCTATTGCTTATTCATTGTAATACTGATATACATGTTTTTGGAGGAAAAAATGCAAAAATAATTTTAATTATTAGGAAAATTAAATAGTTTAAGTTAGATTTGGGTCAATTACCGGGAAAAGCTATATTACTCAATCATTTAAGTTAGTGCTTGTGATAATAATCACATTTCTTTAAGAAAGGGAATACAGAAATTGGTTCAGTTTCTTTTCCCATATGTAATGAGTTCTGTTCTGACAGTATGATGTTAAAACTGTGGTACATTGGAGCATTATTATGTTGGTTTTTCTTTGTTTTTCTAATTTAGTTCTGCCTAAGAAATCATATCATTTATATTGAAACTCAGGTTTCATGTCACTGAGCATTTACAATTATTAATGTCTATGCTTCCACTTCTCATAATTACAATTTGAGATATTTAACTATAAGATTGCTTAATTTTTAAAAATCCAATTTCTAGTTTTGAAGATGATGCTCAATGAGGGCTTGACCTAAATATCTTTCAGAATATCAATAATATGTGCTGACAATCAACTAGAAATGATTTAATGTAATATGAGCTATTATTCTAAATTGATTAAAATCTTTCATGTGGGATTTACAGATTAATTTTTGCAACATTAATTATATTTAATTTTTATATTTTTATTTTATATTATTAATTTTATATTTTATGTTAAAATATCTGTGCTTGTAGAACTGTGAATATAAAATATTATATAGTATATAACATCTTCATATTTACAACACTTTGTGGACAGGGAGTACTTTCATTTTAAAAGACAGGAAAATATACCTATCATACTTACATATAGTGTTTCTTTACAGACTTAGTAAGGCACGTGGATTGTGCAATTAAACAGCCACAAAGAAAATGACTGGAGGTAAGCACTAAGGCTATCATGTTTGCAAAACAGTAAAGACATATAAATAAAAATGAAATAATTATTCTACCATACACAGCCCCTCCATCTCTACCCACCTACTTTTTCAACCCAAACATGCATATAGAAACGTCTTTACAAACTGTGAATTGTGACAAAGCATATACCTTACAAGAGAATACCCTACACTTACAAACAAATAAGATAATTAATCCAATTAAAAATAAATATTCCCATAAAATAATCCAAAACCAATAAAATTTGCTTATTTTAAAGGCATAATTTGGTCAGATTTTATAATGATATACACTTGTATAACCTTGCTCAAAATCAAGATACGGAATAGTTCCATCAACCTAAAAATTGCCTTCATACTAATTCACAGTCCATTCTCTCCCTTAACCTTCAGTTCAAGGCAAGAACTCATCTTTTGTGTTTGGCTTCTTATAGCATAATATTTTTCATATTTATCCATGTTGTTGAATGTTTCAATATTACATTCATTTTTTATTGCTGAAAAGCATTTATTATGAAGGATATACTATAATTTGTTTATCAATTCAGCAGTTGTTGGATATTTATGTTGCTTCCATTTTGCTGTCTACAATGGATGATGTTGGAATTAACATACACATACAATCCTATGTTTGGACATATATTTCATTTCTCTTGAGTAAGTTCACAGAAGTAAAATTTCAGATTAATATCGTAAGTATATGTTTAACATTACCTGATATCGCCATATTGTTTTCCATAATTACTGTACAAATTTACTTCAAACACCCATATATAAAATTCCAATTGCTCCACATCTGTGCCAACATTAGTAACACCAGTTCTTTTAACTTTGGGTATTCTAGTGGTGTGTCCTAGTATCTCATTTTGGTTTTAGTCACTTCCCAGATGACGGGTGAGGTACAGTGTCTTTTTATGAATTTAAGAAATCTTTGACTTATCTAAGTCAAAGATTTAAGAAATCTTTAACTTATTTAACATTATAAATTTTTTCTTCTATGTTTTATTCTAGGATATTAATAAATTAAAATTTTTCATTTAATTCTATGACATATTTTGATTTTTTCAGTGGGCGGTGTAAGGTAAGAGTTGAGTTTCATTTTTTTCCCACACATATATAGGGTTTTTCCAGCACCATTTGTTATCTTATCACTACATTATTAATTCATTATCAATTGAATTAAGTTGGTAAATTAGCTGGAAATCATTTGATGATATATAGATGAGCTTTATTTTAGGGATCTTTATTATGTTTCATTGATTTAATATGTCTTTATTTTGGCAGTATCACTCCATTAATTATCAAAGTTTTATATTAATTTTTAAAATCAAGGACAATAATATCTTCATCTTTGATATTCCGTTTCGAAATTGTTTTGACTATGCAAGTTTTAAACTTTTCAAATAAATTAAAACTCAGCTTTTTTTTCCAAAATGCTTGCTAGAATTTTGCTGGCATTGCATTGAATGTGTTGATCAGTTTGGAAAGTTGGGAGGTATTTGTCATACTAAAATTATTGAATCTTAAATTCATGAAAATGATATAATAAAGCATTTTTATTTATTATATCATTCAATTTATATGAAGTTTAAAAAAAGTAAAACTAATTCATAATGATAGAAATTATAAATGATTGCTGATGTGGTAGAATTATTATTTAAAAATGGCATAGGAGAATTTTCTGGAGTAATGGGTATATTTTACACATTGTTTGGATGCTGCTATGTGGGTAGGTATATATAATTGCCAAAACTCATTCACCTGAATAATTAAGATATGCATATTTTATAGTTTGTATTTCTATTCTAAAAATATATAAAATATTTTAAAATTGTATAGCTACTGATGCTAATATAATATGTAATAGATTCACATTCATAATATATTGAGTTTCCATAAACATGTTGATGTATTTCTATTTACTTTGTATTACTTTTCATGATAAATACATATCCAAAATAAAATTCATCTGATCAAAATAGCTTAAAATAAAAGTTTATGTTTCATAAAGCCAGAATACAAAATTCAACTTTCAAATTATCTATTCTCAGACACTGATTCTTCTATATTATGTTTAAAAATATTAATCAAGTTTCGTATTAGTCAGGGATCAGGGTTCTCTAAAGAAAGATAATCAGTAGGACACACACACACACACACACACACACATACATATACATATCAATTAGTCAAACAATTGCAAAGGATGAGAATTCTAAAGATTTGCATAAAGTGAGCAGGAGACCCAGGAGGACTGATGGTATAGTTCTAGTTTGATTCTGAATACCTGAGATGCATGGAAATTGATAGTGTTAGTTTCAGTCCAATTCCAATTCCAAAGGCAGAAGACCAATGTCCCAACTTGAAGACAAACAGAGAGAGAAAATTTTCCATCAGTCAGACTTTTTGTTCTGTTCAGGCCTTCAATGGACTGGAGGATTTATACTTCAATAAATACTTATTTACTTGTATAAAGAAACACATATTCATTCTTTCTTTTTGTTGACTCAGTTAAAATGATTAAGACTTTAACAACCATCAGCCAGACTTTCTTATTATATTTTATTTTCTGTTATCATCATAATTATGACAAATTGGAGCCATTGGATGTGCTAGTGCAATTTTAAAAATTGCAAATACTGAATTTTCAGTTTATCATAGGTAATTAAACTTCTTGTCTTATTAGGAAACATCACGTTTAACAGTAAGTTATCACATGGAAGTTGACACCTCTTCCAGTGCTCCACTGTACAGATAGGCATGAATCCTCAAAGAGATGATATCAGATGAGAGGTATAAATAAAATATGAGTAGCTAGAAAAGGCAGTTGAGGCTTAAATGACTCACCAGAGCATGAAAACAAAAATGGAAATCAAGGTATCCAGAATGCGAAAACTAGAAGCAAACAAAACAATGGATTTAGGAGGACCCTGTCTTCCAAAAAATTTGTCAGGCTGATTCTATGCTAAAGGGACATTTAATCATTAATAGTGCAGTTCACCAAAACTTTATATGGTAGATTAACCTACAACAAGCTCTCCTAAATAGTAATATCACAAACCGAAAGAGACTTTTTAAAATATCATGAGTCATGAGTATTTGAATATCAAGAATTTCATTCATCAGTTATTCAGTGTCCCACTGGATAAACAGATATAGAAATCCTGAAATAAACATTTTTTTTTGTTTTCACATGTACAATGTTTTAAACTAAATTTATCTATTTTAAAATTTTAAATATCAACAAGAATCTAAAATATTAATATTTTACCTTAGATGCTGGATATCTTATTTGGGCATCTTGTTAAGTAGGATTTGTTTTTGTATCTTTCTCTCTCTCTGTCTCTGTCTCTCTCTCAACGATCATTTAATTAATTGGTTTCACTATTTTAAATTTTGCAAGGATGTTTCATTATTGTCATAGATTATTTTAAGATTCAGATATTTATTATGAAAATATTGTATATTATAAAACTACCACCTTAAATACAAAGCATCACATTCAGATATTTATTATAAAAATATTGTATATTATGAAACTACCACCTTAAATACAAAGCATATCAAATTGCACAGTAGTAAATAGAGACTGAATAAAATCAAACCAAAACAACATTCTGTTTCAGAGAGTGCCATTGAAAAACACCTGCCTCTCCTAAATATAATTAAGTAATCAGTTAAGATGGGCCATGTGTTATTAAGTAACTCTTCTTTAGTATATTTGCATTAGGTCTCTAATCAGTTGTGAAGTACTAGTTTCTGTGAAGTGTGACATGGCATATATTATAATAAGAAAATTATTCTAAGTTTTGAAAATGGTTAAGGTTTTTCTGCATGTTTTTCAAATTCATTTTTAAAAACACTTTTGCAAAATCATAAAAATATTGAAATTTGGTAGAACATGCTAAGTTCCCATGACTAATACTCCTTTATTATACTCCACAAAATTTCCCTTTCAGTAAAGTTCCTAAGGTGTAGCTTGGTTCCTTTTCTCTTTTTTTCCCATTCTTTTCTTTACTTTCTTTTTTCCCTAAAAAATACCAATTGAATTGCATCAGTCACGACATTATGATGACATTAATTGTACTATGATATTCCATTCAAAAAACAACACTTTGTTATGAAACTCTCTCTCCATCTATTATGAATGGTATAAAATTAAATAATACTCAACCCCCCTTCAAATTTCCCTTTAATATTTAAAACATAAACGAGATAGTGTTTCAGTCTGTTAGACTGATGCCTTGAACATTCTCTATCATTCATGCTCAAATTTTAATCTACATTACAAATGTTTCAAAGTCATTTGCCTGGATCTGCCACAAATTTTGTTTCCACAGCTATGGCTCAGGTTCAAACCTTAACTGTTCCTTACCTAAAATGGTTTTCTAGTCATGAACATGTTGTTCTCTGTCCTTCATTAATATTAATCAGAATTTAAAATCAATTCTATCTTTTGTTCCATTTGTTCCTTATGGAATTAACAAATTTTACTAATGATACATTTCTACTTTATGAGACTTAGAAAAAAATATTTATTGTCAAGTTCCTAACAACACCTATTTGAGTATATAAAATGTTTTATGTGGACTAGATTAAAATATGTAATATACATAACACGTTCTTTGCTAATCTCCCAAAACTTATAATGATAGATAATATATAATTAAGATAAAAATAAATTTGAAATAGTGTTAGAGTAAAAGAAACATTAATGCGAAATAAATAGTGAGGCATTCATAGAAAATAGAAAGCATATTACTAAAGGAAAAAAAAATTGTTAGAATAGTTTTATTTTTTAAAATTTCTCTTGGGGACATTTTCCTAATAAAATCCTAAAAGTATTATAAAATATTTACTTCTAAATAATACATGAGCCAATAAATGAATCATGAGAGCAATTAAAAAATATTTTTGACTGAATGAAAAAAAAATTGGTATTTCAAAATTTGTAGGATAAACATGAAATGTACATTAAGGGAACTTTATAGCACCAAATGCTTATGTTAGAAAAGACCTCAAATCATTGAACTAAGCTTCCATTTTTACAAAAATAGGATAGGAAATAAAATATAAAGCAAAGAGAAAAATATAAATAGTAGAAATCAATGAACAAACAAAATATATTGAAAATTTAGAATACCAATTACTTGTTCATTGAGCTGATCAGTAACACTGATAAACTTCTTGCCAAACTTGTGAGGAAAAGAAAGGGAAAAAATACAATTAACCAATATCAACAATGAGAGCAGAATAGTACTTTTTCAAATAAAAAATCATTACTGAATTTAAATATTATTTAAGATTACTTATAAGGTTAGTCATTAAGGAGTGTGATATTGACATTAAGATTGAGATTTGGATCAATAGACATGAATGGAATACAGAAAGTTTCACTCACTCATAAATAGATGATTTCTTTTGCAAAGTTGCCAATGCAACTCAATGACAAAAGATAATCCTTTCAACAAACGTCTCTGTTGCGTACTAAAATTAACTCAAAATTGATCATAGAATGGAATGTACAAAGTAAACTTACCAAATTTCTAGAAAACAACCCAAGAACAATTTTAGTGACCTGGAGTTTAGCAACGCTTTCTTAAATAACTAAAAAACCAAAAAATATTAAAAAATGAACAATTTGAGTTAATCAAAATCTAAAGTATTTGTTCTTCAAAATGCACAGTTATGAAAATTAAAACACTAACCATCAATTGAAAGAAAATAATTGTATATTATATATCTGATAATGTTGATCTAGAATATAAAAGGACTGCTTAGAACATAACAAGAAGACAAACAACCCAAATCTAAACAGCTAAAGATTTGAACAGACACTTTACCAAAGATATATGAATGGCAAATAACCCCATTAAAGGTCCTCAACATCATAAGCTGTTAGGAAAAAGAAATTAAAACCATAATGACATTCTAATACATAACCTGAAGAATGACATATGTAAATAGTCTGGCCATATCTAATGTTGTCCTGGAACAACTGGCATTATCATTCACTGCTAGTGGGAACACAAAAATGATTAGGCAGTTTCTTAAAACGTTAAACCTATGTGACCCGGACTTTCTACTCTTATGTACTTACTCACAATAAATTAAAGCACATACTCACACAAAAACTTTATACAAGTGTTCATAAGCAGCTTTGTTGTATTAGCCAAAAACTGGGAACTTAAGTTATATATCTATAAGAAAATAAACAATCATCCATACAATGGAGTTCTAATCATAAAAAGAAAGGAATGGACTACTGGTACACATAATAAAATGAATGGATATGAAAATAAGTATTCTGAGTGACAGAAGCCAGAACTATGGAGTACTTAGCTATTATATGTTTCCTTTTATATAACAATTCTGGAAAATGAAAGCTAACCTGCAAGTAGCAAGCTGGGCACCATGGCTCACACCTGTAGTTCTATCACTTGGGAGGTTGGGGTGGGAGAAACGCTTGAGACCGGAAGTTCAAGACCAGTCTGGACAATAGCAAGACCCCATCTCTATAAAAAAATAGAAACCTTAGCCAAATATGGTGATGCGCACTTGTAGTCTCAGCTACTCAGGAGGCTGAGGAAGGATAGCTTAAGCCCAGGAGTTTGAGGTTGCATTTAGCAAAGATGATGCCACCACACTCAAACCTGTGCAACAAAGTAAGACCCTGTCCAAAAAAAAAAAAAAATTAAGAAATATAGTCATAAAAAGCAGATCAGTGTGTGGTGGTGAGAAACTGTGGGATGAGAGAACATTGGGAACCTTTTGTTGTAATAGATATTTTCATTATCTTGATTGAGGTGTTGGTTTCACATCTGTAATACATACAATAAACCTCATTAAACTGTGCAATCTAAAAATGGCAGTTTCTGATACCTCAATTCAATTGTGATAAACCAAGCATTAAGAAAATAGTGTATTTAAATTAGTAAAATCAGTAGTACTCTTATATTCTATAATTGACTAATTGTAACATACAACAATGTCTATTTTACAACACAATATTTAAAAACATATATGACATATGATATACATTTTACTGATACATATAGGGCTTCCTAAATAAATGGAGAAATATGCCTTAGGGTTATAATATTTACATTTTAATCTCTTGCAGTTATCTCTTACTTAATATTTCTAAACTGATTTTCTAACTTCCCCTACCTGTTGTTTTTATGCTCTCTGGTTCATACTGATATTGAATAACAATGCAATTTATTTTCTTGCAAAAACCAGAAGAATGGGGAGACTGTTTTCTATTGTCTCCCTCTAGCCCCAACCAGCCCAATCTTGACTTGATTTTATGTCTGAAATTTCTTTCTTCTACTTCTCTCTATTTGTACTTTTAGAACTCTATTCCAAATCAGCACAGTTCTTTTCTTGGACATGGAAATATTCTACAAATTTTCTTTGAGTTTTCAGTTTTATTAGCAAAATTTTTAGCATTGCTTCCCAATGTCATTGGGATAAAGTGAACATTGTATGAATTGCTTCATAGAGTTTATCACACTTTGTATTTATCACAAGCTACTGCACCCTTCACCTGTATTATGACTCCATGTCAGCAATGCACCAACTTTGCTTTTTCTTTTTTAATGGATTATGTTGTTTCTGGTATTCATACGAGTCTTTCCTTCTGCTTAGACACACCAGTTATTACTTTTGGGGGGAAATAACTCATATTGCTTATACATGTTTCACTGTCAATATGTCTCCCAGTGTGTAGCTCTTCTTAAACTTTAGTCTAGGTTGAAACTCACTTGTGCATCCTGTCATAGCATCATTTAGACTCTCATTAGATAACACATCTATATATGTGGTGTCAGAAAGACTGAGATCCATAAGGACAAGTATTATATTTGCCTTATCGTACTCTGAGTACCTAGAAAACAAAGGAATATAGTAAATATTCATTAAGTGGGTATATATCTAATAAATTTCCAACACCATTACAGATTAGGAGATTGAGGTCTAGAACTTTCATAAGTTCACAGTGTTATTGGTTAAACACTAGAGCTGTTAGTAGTAATTAGGTCTCCCAATTTACAATTTGAGGTTTTTTTTACGTACTACAACACATTAATTAAAGATAAAATTAGCCATTGAAATTAATAAATCTCCAAATTTTAGATAATTAACACCTTATTTCTCCCTTACCTAATAATACTGGTGTGGGTGTTGTAGATTGTATAACATTTCTTCAAATTGTCACACAGGAATCCAGCACCTCCCACACATCACTGCATGGTTACTGAGTGTATGGTAGAAGCTGTCTTCATTCTACCCAACTGGAAGGGAAAATTACCAAGAATATTATTTGTGGGAGTTTATATGGGCCAGACCTGGAGTACTGCACATTTCTTCCTCCTACATTTTGTTTGCCAACATAGTCACATAGACTTACCTAACTGCAAAGGAAACTGTAAAAAGGAGTCTAGCAATGTGCCAAGAAAAAGAAGATAATAACCAGTCTCTGCCCAATACAATGCATTTTAATTAATATTTAGATTCCAGAATGTCAAACACAAACACTTTTTTTAATGCAGCACCTATTAAGTGTAAGCCCAGGAAGGTTACACATAACCCCGTGTCTAACGTATCATGTTTAAGCTTGATGAGCAGTATTTAAAACATAGGACAGAATAATGATGTTTCTATATAATTTTAAGGCAATAAAATTGAATTATTTCTTATAAGTAAAAGATCCTAATTAGTATGTGAATTACATTTCCCATCTTGTTAGATAAAACATATTAAAATTATTTACCCTGCTTCATAGTTTCACATTCATAAATACTAAAGTGGTCAGAATAATTATTTGATTTGTTTAAAGGATGAATTATTATTAAGATTATTAAAATCAGTCTGCTCTCGAATTAAAAAAGGGTCACTTTTTCCTGGATGTGGAAAAAATGTTTCATATCAACTATCAACACTTAATTTTTTCCTGTGCTGAGGGAAACACTACATAGGGTTTAGGATTAAAATGTTGCTGAAATAATGCACAAAGAGAACAATGTATTGCAAGTTTGTTTACTGAAATTGTATGTACTACAAAACAAAATAGACAAAAAGAGTAAAGTAATATATGTTGTGAATGATGCAGATATAAAAGGCAGTCTATTTTTAATTCTATTACTATTTTTTCTTTAAAAGTAACTTTTTCCAAAAAAAATGCATATTGTCATGCAAATTCACACTCTTCTGTTGTCTATAATTTGGTTTCTGTATTTCACTAGTGTGGTGATAAATTTCTGGAAGAAAAATATTCCATTTAAGTTGATGCAATTGTAAGAGCAATTGAGAGAGGACAGTGATTTGCATTCACTCTCAGTTTCAATTTGTATCTGAAGAAAATACCAATTCAGTTTCACTGGGCCTATGGTCCAGGCCAATTTTCTTGGCTGTGCTTCTGCATATTTTGACAACTCTGGCCCCCATATAATATGGGCATCTCTGCCGATAGTCAGGGAATAATAAAAAACATAAAAAATGCCTCTTCTAAAGATAATGTCACACAAATTAAGAACAATTTATATAATTATACAATTTTATTGGTATTTATTTGAAAAATAATACTTATTAGATTTTCATTATTATATACTTTTTAATTTTTTTCCAATCACTTCAAAATGATAATCTCAAGACTGTAGTAGTAGAGAAATTCAGATAACACAGATATAAGAGGAATATATCAAACGTATTACCACCTCACTACTTTACCAAATTGAGAGGAAGCAAAACGATAGATTCAGTAGTCATTTGTAGTATAATTGAAGAATGGCTTGCAAAGGACAAATTGTATACTGGACCCTTTAAAAATAAATGCCTTTTTAATACTTTGAAAGGGAAGGATAATTTTAATGTTTTATTTGTAAACATAAAGAAATTGAAATAAAAAAACTATATCTACATATGCTGGTCTGCCACTAGGGCACTAGGGCAAATGGGACAATCCTGGACAAAACATATATGCATATTTACGTACACACATCATATATATTTCAAGTTGTTTATGAATATATACACACATACACATATATATGTATACTTCAAGTTGTTTAAGTGAATATGCATGTAAATATTTGGGGGGATCAATAATCACTTAAATAACTTAATTAAAATATAGAATTAATGAGTCCATGTAATTTATAATGATTTATCAATGATGATTTAAAAGTATTTATGGTGCAACCAGTACATGTGAACCTTCTTCACAGAAGTCAGACACCACCTCTTCCTACTGAGTTCCGGGAACTCTCTCTTTGTGTTTCTTATTTTAAATGTGCCATTCATAGCTAATTTCATATTTTTCACCACAGGAAGAGGTGTAAGTACAATGTCATGGCTACTCAGAACTCATTTGTATTTGAAATAGAATAGCTCCTCTTGCTTCTGCCTCCTTACTACTATTGATTTAATGCTGGTTTCATCATTATTCAAGATGCTACATCATCCACCATGTATCCCGTAAATGTAGACTTCCAATGACTCTCTCAAAGATTGTTACTGAGCTACATGGTAAATGATCACAAATGCAAGTCTTACCCAGAGTATTTAGGAAAATGTGAACTACAGCTTATTTTCTGGTCGTGTTAAATTAACATTGAGATGTTTACAGTGTAAATTTAGAACAACAAATGTTCCAACTGTGTCCTGTCTTGAACTCTTCAGGCATAACCACTGCATGCCTAGCAAATGATCTCTTTCAATGTTGAATGCACCTCTGTCTTTTACTCACCACCATGAGTTCGAGAGATAGTGATCTGTGGGCAAAGAAAGCAAATCAGTGAATTTTCTTTTTCTTGCAAGTCCTGGATTTTTGTTGTGGTTTCTTTGTTTTGGTTATCCATTTTTTCTTGCATATCATTGAGTTTTCTTACAATCCATGTTTGAAATTCTGTCATTTTAGTGTTCTGAATTTGGTTGACGTCCATTGCTAGAGAGCTTGTGTTCCGCTTTGGGGATGTGCTTTCCGTTTGATTCTTCACACTTCCAGAGTTCTTTTGCTGATTCCTTCCCATCTGGACAAGCTGTTGCTTCTTACCTTTAGGTTTTCATTTGAATAAATGATCATCCCTGTTTAGTCTCTGAGCCAGTAGGTGGTGTTTAGGGCAAGACAGTTGACAGCTGCTGCCTACCAGCCTGGATATGTGTGCTTTCATGGTTGCTTGATCTGCCACTAGGGGGAGCTGCTAATATGTTGTTCAGGGTTCTACCACAGTCGGGAGGCTGCTCCTGATGGGAGGGGTTATTTGGTGCACTTGCTGTGGCTTCTGGTCAGGATTTTCCTGCCCTGACGGGGAACCCCATTGTTTTCAGCCGACAGGACTCCGAGATCAGGCCCCAGAGTTATGATCCTACGGGATGACCTAAACCGGGCTGACAAGCAGAGTCACTGGGCTGTCAGCTACAAAGTCATAACAAATGATAGGAAAATATTTTGTGCCTAAAATACCATTAATGTTGATGTGTATATTCAATCCCTAGTATTTAAAAATCTTTGAGACCTTATTTTTGATAGGCTACCAAAATACGGTATAGATTGTAAAAAAGAAATAGCAATAGAAGAGACTCTTTAATCTGTGCCATATCTTTGGAGAGGGTAGCAAACTGATATCGAAAAACTCAAAAATAAATTAATTAACATTAACACTAATTAAAAATAAATTTTTCACATTTATTGGGTGTGGGGCGGATTTGGGGGGAGCAAGAGATGGGTATGTACATACATAATGAGTGCGATGCACACTGTCTGGGGGATGGACACACTTGGAGCTCTGACTCGGGGGTGGAGGGGAAGGCAACACACATAACCTAACATTTGTACCCCCATAATATGCTGAAATAAAAAAATAAAATTTTCAAAATTTAGAATATACAATTGTCTGTAATTTAAAAATAACACATCTCTACGAGTTTACCTATGACAGCGGTAAACTTTCATTAATACAAAGAATACTTTTATCTATTTCCATTGAGAATTTGCTTTATGAAATTTATTACACAACTGATTTTCAAGATTTTTCATTTCTCACTGATTTTTCCCAAAGAAATATCTAGATTCTCAAAATCCGTATTATTGCTTATGAAATAATATTGATTTCAATGGTCCCATTTTGTAGCACTGCTTTATAAAATAGTTATTTAGACTATTAAAACTTATGACTTCATCAGTATTAAATTTTAGCTCTTCAAACACACTTGTTAGGAAAGCAAAAAGGCAAACCACACAATTAGAGAAAATATTTGAAATACATATTATTTACTCAATAAATAAATTAAATGAAAAAAAGACCCTTAATAAAAGTGATCAATATAGAAATGGAGGAGACCACACATATATAAAATATAAAACTTTTTTTATTCTCTCACATTCTGAGGTATCATGGTGGACATACATACATATTTATAATATGTTTATATATACTAGCTAAGTTAGTTCTGGTTCATAAATGTAACCCTGATGTAATAATTAATAATGTCCTCTTACTGTAAAAAGTTTCTTGCGTTGGACAATGAATTATATGGTCATGATACTCATAGTGTAAAATTAAATTCTCAAGATGATCAGTGATTGGGCTGCATTTGTGCTCAGGTATTTCTCTACAAAATTTGTTATTAAATAAATTGCCATAAGCCTTGCAATCTGGTTATTCATATTGGTTACATACATAGTTTCTCCCTAAAATGTGACGCTTTTATACTTTTTTAAAAATTAATTTATTAAAAAACAATGCTTCCTGGGATGGTATCAATAACCTGGACCTGGGGACACATGTTATTGTTTTTACTTTACTGTATTTTGGCTACAGGTTCTTATGGAAGATATTTAAACTTTTGAAGATTTACTATTTTTAATGGAATAGTAATTATCAGACTGATTATGATAAGGTACCATCACTCAATCATTTCTTGCTCATCTGTTATATGGCAAGCATTCTTTGAGGCTATACGATATATAAAAGATTAAGACACAGATTTTACTCTTGGGCTGTCTGATGATGAAGACAGGTATGTATATTTATTATTGCATATCAGCAAATCTAAGTCTCCAATGATCATGACAAAATTATTTTACATACCAGTGAGAAAGAAAAATATACTGTCAATCAAAATTGTGACTAATGTTCTTTTATTACATTTATTGTAACACATATCCAGATTTTTATGGTATTATAATATGCGAAATATGCATTCAGAATTTTTGAAATATGATAATAGCACCAGTATGACAAGTGCTTTATCAGTTTGAAGGCACAGGTTAAAGTGAGACTAGAAGTAGTTAAAGCTGACTTTGCTTGGAAGAATGGAGGATAGGATATTTAAGCTATGTCATAAAAGATAAGTAATATTTAAGATGTGTAATAAAAAATATGTAGGGAGTTTTATGTACACATGTCTAAGTAAAGAAAATAATATCACTCTTCTGTGCCTAAATCATATTATATAATCCTACAGTGACATAGCAGTAAGATGTATTATTATAATCGTAATTTACACTCATGCATTTGCTGTTATTGAGTGCTACTGTCTGTCATTATTTTAATAGTTCTAACTTTTATCTCCCTACACTGTAATTTTTAATCTGAATGAGATAACTTTATCTCTTTCCTATCTGTATTGCAACAATTTATAAAATACCATCACCTACTAGCTTTCAAAGTCGATATTTCAGACTTTTATTGCTGTTGTTGTTATGACATGGAAGTATTTCTCTAGCAAATTTCACGTGGAAGTGCCATAATTTTATTCTGATGCCAGAATTCCCTTGACATGTTTCTGCCATTCTATTTCTGTAATGTACAGCTAATTTACTCCGGGAGTATTATAACAGATGTGTCTTAGATGCATGATTCCCCCAAACCCTTCCAACTTTTGCACCTCAGTTGGAGATTTTCTGCTGGAGTTTGACATGGAACTCTAGCACATCAGTTTTACTCGTGAGATCAGTGTCGCAAAAAGTTTTCATAATCCCAGAACCGATTCAAGAGCAATATCTAATTTTTTTATGATCATTTATATCTATTCAGCTATATTGTCCACTTATTTTTCAAAAAAATTACTTTTAGAGTGTATGACTTAGTTAATTTTTAAATTACTTTCACCCAAAATATTTTATTGATTCACAAAGCAAGAGTTGGTAGTTGGGAGCAACAAATAACCTATAACAGACATGCCAAAAAGAAAAGACATAGTAGACATTCATCAGTCCACGTTTTTAATTTTCATATATTAATATCATTTCATGAAGAACTATGTAAAAATATGTTATTCTTATGCTTTTGAAACTATTTCTCTGAACATAAAAATATTACTTCTGAATTAATATAAAACATAAAGCAGAATTTAAGAGACATTTTCAAATCAGGATACGTCAACAGTATGCAAAGTTTTTTGTTGAAAAATCTCCTTCAAAAACTTTAATAGGGATTCTTTCCAATTCTCACTGAGAAGATAATGACTAATTTTCATGTTAATGCTGTGACCCTGATAGAGGGCAATTATCTCAGAAAGCCAATCAAATATTCATTAGAGCTGAATAAATTTGTTATTTAACTTAACTGCCTTTTTTAGAATCTCAAATGCCAATTTAAAAATGATCTTATCAGGATGTTTTACTGCATCAGCTGGCCCATGTTTCAAAGTGTTCTCTCTATGTATACTTTAATATATAATCTTAAACATTGTTATTCTTAACTTACTTCTAGATCAAATTTATAAAAAGTCGTTATACCCAATATGATATATGAGAGCATAAAAATCCAAAATGCAACCATAGTAATGGCAGTGAGGTAAAATTTGATACACTATCTTCTGGCTGGTCATGCAAGAAGATGAAATTTAAACAGTTGCTAATAAAGTCAGCTGCAGCAGGTCCTCAAACAGGCTGATTCTACTATTTGATAAACTGGTGAAACGGAGAGGTAGAGTGAACCTGCATGCATTTATATGCTGGTAACTACGTATTAGTACAACTGAAGAGTCACAGGAAGGAGAAATCCTATGCCATTTTTCCCCTCTTAGTTCATTTATGTGTCAGATTTTCTTCCTATAGAATATCAACTACAAAATTTTAATCAATCTGTTATTTACATCATTCTGATCTCACGGATATTATTTTATATTTTGAATTATAATCCATTACTACCTTATTTA